>OMLF01035805.1:10482-21267 GCA_900302615.1 Holocentrus rufus
ACACACACACACACACACACACACAGAAGCACACACTCATACACACACACACACACACACACACACACTCACAACAGCCGCGGGGCAGCTTATTGCCCTAGCCGTCTTCTAGACACATGGTTTTGCTCAGTATAGATAAAATAGCTGGGATCTGTCTGAGTCTCCACAATACCGGTCGGACAACAGGACATTTTGACCAGTTTATTTTTCCAAAGACCTGGGAAATTTGCTGGCAAACATCCTGCTGAAAAAAAGAAAAAAACATTCTAACCACATTGTTCTAACATTGAGGTGTAGGAACAAATTTATAAAGAATTTAAGAAAACTGGAAAAAATATGAGTCATTTCCTTCCTTAGGGCTGTAAATCACATCGTGCCAAGCTGTGTCTTACAGGAAACTCACATCTTCAAATTATCTTCTTAACCACCCAGTTCTTTTTAAAGGCTACTCCACGCCTCTGAACAGCTTTTGTACAGCAGACCTTAAAGATGCTTGCATTGGTTTTTGACATTATTAAAAAAAACTTTGTTAGCAGCATAGGATTGTAATTTTTGCAAATGCTGCTGTGTCACTCTGAATTTCTCCTTTGGGGGAATCAATAAAGATTATTCTAACTCTAACCAACTCTAGACAAAAAAATTCAGCTGCTTTGAAATATACTGCTTTGATACTCTGCCTCCACCTCTCTTCCAACTGGCAGGAGGAAAAAATTCGTACGAACACAATGTTCTTGTACACACACACAGTGTCAACATTTTAGATACTTGCAGCTGGAGTTTTGGTCTGCTGTGTTTTACTGAGCCATTGCTCATCGTGGATCCAGAATGGATTAATATAAACTCACTGACGTTTGCTCATCTTCCTCCTTCCTTCTTACATTTGTTCAGTGCTGGGGAAAGGTTTCTATATTGCATCTCCAGCTGACTAAAATGGCATGGTTGGTGTGGGTGTGTTCAAACCAAAGAATAACATGAGCTGGAAACTGTGCTGCAGTAACCACTGGTGTTGGTGAGTGCTTAACAGTGCTAACAAACCATAAAATAGCTAAAGATAGCGAGTGAACAGCATTTCTGGGCGAGGTTAAAGCACTGTCAAACCGACTCAGATTCAACATATCAGAAGGAGCGTCCATAAGGAATTGCAAGGGGGACGCAAAATGAACAGCTTGATGCAGTGGGCATTTTGGCCTATTTGCATCTCTGTTTTTAATTGCTATGTTTGAGATTGAATAACTTTTATATTTTATATCACACTGTCATAAATTATAATTGAGTCAATTAGATTTGATAAATTGAGTAAGTACGTTAATATAGTCGTATTGTACCATTCATTTCCACCATTTGACATTTCCTTATATCTTCATTTACAAATAAATTTATGACATGCAACAAATGCAAGATATTAAAAAAAGAAAAAAATGTGCCTTTTTTAAAGTTCACAGTGATTCTCTGGATGACAAAGAAAAGGATCAATTTTCCATAATTTGTTGTCGTTCCTCAAAAAGCATGAAGATTGTAAACCATGCAGGCTTAATGCCAGTTTTGAAAGCTTTGATTCTTCATTCAACAAAACTAATAAAACAGGACATTTGCAGTTAATTTTTATTCATTGTTTTCTAGTTTATATTGTTTTTTTTTGTTGTTTTGTTTTGTTTTTGTTTTTTTTTTTTGATTGATTGTTTGTTTCTGTTGTCTTAGTGACATAAACCTGAAGCTAGCTAGCTGGCTGAATGTAAATAGAAATGTGATAGTATTTAAGTGGAATTTACCTTTTAAGACATAAATATTTAGTGGTGGTCTGGATATAAAATAACCAACCATACAACCTTGGACATGTTTAGATACTTTTTTTTTTTTCATTTTCTCCATTTTCTTTTCTTGGATAAATTCTACTCTTGTTATTTTTGTTAATTGTACAGTTTGAATGTGATAATGTAAAAATTCTTGGTTTCTTCATGTTCAATACCCTCACATCATATTCTATTTTCCTTTGTTGTTTCCTGTTACTACTTCCTGCTGCAACAGTCCAATTTCCTAGTGGAAATTAGGGAATGGGATTGTTCATATTGAATAATCTAATCTAATCTAATCTTGGTTAGACTAGTCTAACCAAATCTCTAGGTTCCCTGGAATTTAAGTTTACCACACAATTTATTGTATTCTGTAATTACATTGGTTTGGTTTATTAATCCTCATAGAGCTGCCACTGTTTAAGGAAGTCATTTCCAGGATATTTTGGGAACATTTCTGTCCAAAGAAAACTGTGTCATAAATCTCATATCATTTAACCAGTACTTTGAGATTCAGTCTATAAAATATTCATACTGACAAATGTATAAAATATGAGCAAAAGGTTTGCATTGATCAGCGTTCTGGAAGAGAAAATGAATTCTTGACCCCAGCATCCATTCAAAGTTTATCAGGACAGAAAATTATATTATTCAATAAAACAAAAAATACAAAACTTTGCAAAAGCTCGCCAAAGTACTTGTAAATCCTAATAAATATATAGCAACTAATTATACAATCAAGCAATCAATTTGTCATTCAACCCATCAAACAATCAAATAATCATTCTGTAAAATGATGGCAAACATTGCAGGAAAGATGTTTCTTGATGTATAAAAAAACAGGCCATTGTAAAGAAGGAAATAAATTCAAAATATTTCATATGAACCAATTAAAGTGGAATGTTAAGCAACATCAAGTATTCTCCATGGTCTTATGACACAACCCCCTTTATCAACAGTTGGTACAGAGTCACTGTCAGATATGGAATGTACCACAGAAAAAGGCTTTAGTGCCGGGAGGCTTGGTCAACCCATTGTCATGTTACTGGGTTAAAGGCAAGCCTCCAAAATGCAGTGCAAATAATAATCACCTCAAGAGGTCAAAGGCACTTTTCTGTCTGGAGAGTCTCCACAATGTAAAAGACTTCTGTTACGGAAATGAAGAGAGGTTCCTATGAATGCTCCAGAGCGGTGCTTTCTTTCATCGTCACACTGTGGGTTGGGTTTCCTCTCTGTTCTATGCAGTTGGTTGAGTGAAGATGACCTGTTTTGCTTATATAACAGAGATGAATAAATTAACCTATCATGATCCTGGATGCCTCTGAAATGACTGTCTATCTCTGTGGCAAACACGGAATTCATGGGTCAGAGTCTTAAAGACAAATCCATGTTTTTTTCTTAACAAGAATGCTGCTTGGCATATTTGTAATGCATATCAGTGCAGTAAGCTTTTTATGTTTAGAATGGCTTGGCTTCCTCAAAGGAATCCTCCAATCCTCCATTTTCCGACTTACCCAGACTGAGACAAGATGTTAAATATCATTTTCACCTCTGTACATCCACTGGTTCGGTTCCAATGGGTAACATTTATGTTAGCTTAGCATAAAGACTTGACATCTACAGGAGTTATTAGCCTACCTCTGTCTAAGTGAAAAATAAGTGAAATAAGCAACTCCAAATCTGTCTTATTTATACAATTCATTTGAAATACACATCCTTTTTTCTTTTCTTCTTTAAAGGTTAGAAAAAAGTTAAGACGGATGGTAGGAGCTACTATTTAACTTCTCTTGTCTTCAAGTCTTTATGCTAAGCTAACACAAAATGCTACCCATTTGCTACCTGAAGTACTGACATACAGGGGGGAAATGGTATCTAATACCTTGTCTCTGGGTAAATCAAAAAAGGCTATTCTGCCCAAAACATTGGAGTATTCCTGTAAGGGTAATTACCGTTTTAGGCCCTTCGCTGGTTTACATCTAACAGTGAACAGGTAGAAGTTATTCTTCAGACTATTCCTGGGCTTAGATCAGACAGTTTGAAGTTTAGTGCTGAGCAGCATAAATGGATTGAAATCCACATGGTTGATCTATTGCTGTGCAGACTTTGACGACTTAGTGTGAATTCTGAGAACTTCAGGCAAGCATTCCCTTGTGTCTGGGTTCATTTAAAAACTTGGCTTCCTCCTTTTGGCCTCTTGTCCTTCTGCTGAGGCTCTGAATTGAAATACAATGTGCTTTAACTCAGCTGTATTGTTTAGGACAATGGCATATCCTTGGGTAATTCACTAAATAAAAACATAAAATATATTTTACAAAATTTTAAGTTATGTATACCATATTTGATGATTATCGAGCAATGATTTATATCAAAAATAAGATTTAGAATTCTATTCAATTCACATAATTAAATATTCATGGAAGGTTGTCTTTTCCTTTTCCTATAATTTTTATCTTGTTCAAGAAGCTCTTGTGTACAGTTGCTGTCATTTTATATATTGGGGGTGTTGGTAAGGGGGGTTATTGACGACTTTTTGTGAATGTTTCATTTATCATGACCTGCAACCCATATATTTTATTCTATTTTTTCATGGATTAAAGTCTCATAACAGTAACTGCGAAATTATCTGAGATTAGCTTAAGGATGACAGATGTGCTGCATCATAGTGCAATGAATTTTGTTCACTGTAGTATGCCAACACCCATTTATCGCTTGGCACCATTAAACCTTGGTTAGTTGAGAACGACACATGCAAGACCCCACAAGTTCGGTGCATCACAACACATTAACTCTGTATGGAAAACACTGATTCCATATGCTGATGTACGGAAAGCAACACAGTGTAATGTCCTTAAATGTGTGTTTTTGTGCATCAGTACCTGACCAACATATATCCATGTAATATTCTTTGGTATATCAGCTCATTAAAAACTGCACCAGGCAGCGTCAGAGATATTCCCAGTATATCCCATGTCACCAGGATGCTATCTGTAGTAACATGGAGGGATGTTGACTGATGAAAAATGGACAGTTAGAGTAGCATAATACTCAGGGGCGTGGAGGGATGTCAAGTGGAGTGGCACTTTTCCTGGAGTGACACTGAGGAATGGCAGAGATGCAAGAAAAAGAGCGGAAAAATGGACAAAGAATCAAGAGTCCAAATCTCTGGGTCGTAACACGGAACATAGTTTGCATAAGTCATCTCATCAACGTCTCATCTTGCAGAGGGAGTTTGTCCTCACAGTATCTCTAGGAATGGAATGGTCAAGGTCTGGCCTTTAGATGTCATATATCTAAATCATCTGGTCGAGCTCGGCTGCTTGCCCTGCTGCTAGGCCGTTCCAGCTGTTTCAGCAGGTGTAGCTCTTTCCCGACCGTCCCCATTTTCCCATGACAGTCAGAGCTCTGGAAGCCCTGACTGTGACAGTTGGACTCGCTACTGTTGTTCTTGCTGTTCCCGCTCTGGCCGAGCTGGTTCTGCTCTGTGCTAAAGTTGGTCCAGTTCTGCTCGCTGGCCTGCTTGTTGTAGTTGTTGCACGAGTTGGTCTTGTCTGCTGTGTCTAGGTTGTAAGCCAGATTGGACATCGGGGCGGAGGGAGGCGAGCAGCCGTTGCAGTAGATGTACGACATGTCCTGAGCTCCAGGCTTCAGCATCCCCGCCGTGTGGAAGTCATTTTCCGCAGCCTTCATCTTGTCTTTGGCCCACTTGAAGGAGATGTATAAAAGTTCGATGACATTGAGGAGGAGGGAGACCAGAGAGATGACAAGCATGAAGATGATGAAGATGGTTTTCTCGGTGGGCCGGGAGAGGAAGCAGTCGATCTTGTGCGGGCAGGGAAAGCGCTCACACTCATAGAGCGTCGCCAGGCTGAAACCATAGATATACCACTGGATGAAGAGGAAGCCCACCTGAACAGAAAAAATGAGAAGATATAAAGCTTCACCTGAAAATGAGCTAAATGCCATTGGAATCAAGAAACAAATCAAATATAAACCAAATCATGGCAACCTTTAAAAGAAGAAATGTTCACCTAATTTTTTGCATATTTTCTGAGATATTGAGTAACTATACCCTGTGGTAAAAAGTGAGTATAAAGTGTTTTGGAAACAAATTTTTCATATCCTTCTGTGACAAATATGTTACATATTTAATAAATCTGCTGAAAAAGGAACCCCACCTCGAAGATGGACTTGAGGATGATGCTAAGGATATATGTTCTCAGCAGTGATCCCTTCATCTTAATTTTCCCATGCTCCTCAATCCCATACTTCACCTTGACAAAAAATAACAGTGATTAAAGAATGAACTAATACTAATGTAAAAAGAAATCAACAGTCATTGCATCAAAACAACAAAAAATACAAATCTGATGTAAATACCCAGATCAAACATCACAGGTAAGGATGAAGACTCTGTTCATTTGTGTAAAGAGTAATTTGTGTCTATATGGGACTTAAATACAGTTAAAAGGAAAAATATAGACAGTGATCAACCTTTTTCAGTTCAACTTTTCTCAGGAGAACGTCCACATCCTCTCCTCTGCTCTGGATCTCTCTCAGCCTCTCCTTCTTAATAGTCAGCTGCACAAAGACAATCAGAAAAACACATTAAAACACGATGTATCAGAAGCACTTAGGTCATGTGCATGTTTGCACCAATTGCCTAACCAACCTCCCTGAAATGTAGTCTTGCATTAGATTAAATGTTCATATGCCAGCAAACTCAATTTGAAGTTTTAAAGTGATTGTAACCTAATCAGGCTTGGTGCTTATGTAAGGAGAGCAGGATATTTTCATGGTGCAGCCCACACCATTTCCCCTCCCTGTAGCGCATGTTAGCTGCTGGACCACACATGGAAATAGTTACCTTTGGCGGTGATAATATGATTACGCTTATTTTGCGTTCATAAATCGCCCATAGAATTTTCTCTTCAGATTTGCACAAATCATATAGATCAAACGTGATCTATAAGGATTCCAAAAGGGGAATTTTGGTGACAAGTTTGCATCCATGTGAGGAGTGCCAATTTCTGCTGCTCTCATACATTTAACCACACGGAACTAGATCTACCAACACTGGAAAATATTTTTGAGTGTGCAGGCAGACAAGCCAAGGTTGCACAACACATAACAACATAAGTACAAAATAAATTGTCCTCATAAATTATTGTTAAGCTAGAATATGGTGTCATTTCGACAAGCAGTACTTTGTGTTACAAATGTGTAGTTGGCCCTGGTTCTGATTAGGCCTGCTGTGGAAAAGGGGCTAATGTATCTCTCAGGACCTCTATACACATACATATTTCACTTTTATTATACTTCTTGAGATTTGTGGTTTGACATAGACTCATTTTATATGTTGTAATGCAATTTAAAAATATTTTCTTTCTTTTGATTTATCTCAAATCATAACTTTCAAATGCACCCATAGCTTTCCAGACTCCTCCACTCCAACTCCATTAGCATGACTTAAAATGTCCAGATGAGTAAACAGTGTCTGTTTACAGTGTGTGAAAATGGGCTACAAACAGAACTAGGGATGGGAATCGAGAACTGGTTCCAGTTGAGAAGCAGTTCCAAATTGTCTGATCCATTGGAATTGCATGCCTCAGAGCTTATCGATTCCTTTTATAGATGTCGGCATGTTTTTCTGACAGTTGCACATTGCAAATCAACGATGTCAAACTCATGTCTCATGACGTCTACACTACTGGAAAGTTGCATCAAGAAGGAGTCATGGCGGAGAAGAAGTAACAGTCCAAATTGTGGTGGAAACACCAGATTTTATGCATCAGTTTTATATTTGGTTCGAGCTTATTCCTCTTTGAAAAGGAGCATTGGAATTTATTCAAATAGATGCCTATTTTTCTAAAGAAGAATTGTTTATTTTATCAGTCAGTTTTCCAAGTTATATCCTCTTAAAAAAGGAGCACTGTAATTTATTTTGACATGTGCAAATGTTATTAGGCAGACATGGTGGCCACACACTGAGGTTGTGTGTAGTTGTTAGTCTTGTTGTAACTGACACTGAAGGGACTGACCTGTACTTTCTACACTGTGTTCACACTCAGAGATAATAAAACACTGTGTTGATGCTGAAACCCTATGTAGGCCTACTTTTTTCCACACAGAAAACTGGGAATCAATAAGGGACTCAATGGCACTGATATTAATAAAATCTTATTATTCACCATCCCTAAACAGGACTACAAATCTTAACCCTTTTATATCTGGTCAATCACAAAGTGAAAAGAAAAAATGCAGATGCAGGTGTATGATACAGTATGGGGACATGTTTTACCTCAAGTATGTACAATCAAAATCAGTTTAAAGGTCTCAAGTGAGAATCTCCAGGGCGAACAAAGTAAACTCTTGAGCTGTATCTGCAATGTCTGCAAAAGACGCTCCATGAACCATGAACCATGGCTCTAAGACACTCCTGTCCTTACTGGATTTAAAGTGCCTTGGACATTGTATGTAAAGCTCAAGAGTTTATTGCCTTTTCTCACTTCTTAAAGCTATCTCAATTGTTTTCTACAGATCTAGTTCCTGTTTACAGTAAGCTCCTGCAAATCCTGGTACCCCTTTTCCACTGACATGGGGCCGGTGTTGTTGCTTGGCTGGTTTGACCCTTCTAAAAACCATCCATTGTACGATAGTTTCCACTGGCTTGAGAGCCAAATGAACAACGAGGTCATGATTACAGATATGGGCATTGTTTAGGAAACTGTCCGGTGCCGCTTTTGTTGTGTTCTCTCTTGTAGTCCGTGCATTCCGTTTGTAGTCCGCTCTGGCACCTACCCAAGTAGTAATTCTGAATAGCTGAATATGAGCCTGAATGACACTGCAGTTCTCTTGGAAGAGAATCAAGACGCACGTTTCCAGCCAACTCACTGTGGTTATCTGGTGCCACCTTAGTAGAAATGGAATTGTCCTTACCTGGCCAAATAACCTGAACTAAAGAAGAAAATGCTCTGGGGTTCAAACAAACTGCTCCAAACATGTTGGGGAGAATGCCCCGATGTGCCCTAATGTTCAGACTGAATTTCAGTGCTGACCAGGGTGTACCTTCTCCTCCTTTTGCATCAGGTAGAAGACGTGGCAAAGGTAGAGGAGCGTAGGCGTGGACACGAAGATGATCTGCAGCACCCAGAAGCGGACATGGGAGATGGGGAAGGACTTGTCGTAGCAGACGTTTTCGCAGCCTGGCTGCAGGGTGTTGCACTTGAAGGCCGATTGCTCATCACCCCACGCCGACTCCACCGCTGTACCCAGCACCAGAATCCGGAAGATGAAGAGCACTGAGAGCCAGACCTGGAGGAGAGAGAAATGGGATGCGATGTTAACATTAGTAGTCGTAACAATGGTACAAGAAGTAGTGGTACAGCAGTAGCAGTGGTAATAGTATTCCTAGAAGGAGTAGCAGTTGTAGTTGTATGATTATTACTATTATCAGAAGTATTTCAAATCTATAAAATGCAAAATACTCAATTAACATTGATTCTTAACTCTAAAATGCTGGTTACTTTTACAAATACTTTACTTTTATCTGTACAAAATGTGACTTCGAAGCAGACTGACCTTCCCTCCAGCAGTGGAATAAGCTTGGACCTTATCCAGCAGTTTCCCCAAGGCACTCCAGTCTCCCATCCTGATAAACACACACACCCCAATAAGAACACACTTGGTTTGTGTTATCCCTCTAATGCACCGACATGAGGAAAACTACCAAAGAGGAAAAGAGGATCGAGGACTTGACAAAAATCAAAGGGCAGCTGCCTCCAGATCAGTTCTCTCCCAGACAGCAGGCAAAGCAGCCTCTTTCTGTCTGGGCCTGCCATCCCCATGTTATTGTACTGATGAAGCATGGTTCTAGGATAAAGACTTGTCTCATTTATTATTTTGGCGAGGTAAATTATTCAGTCCTCGAACAGCATTTAACTATTTTTATGCCACTTTCCCAGAAGCAGTGTCAAAAACTTTCCAAAAGGCAGACTTGTGATTTTTTCATATTCTTGTAGTATAAGTTCTTCTGGGTCTTGAAAAACAAACTTGAAAACTTTATCAGTACGTATTGACATCTAAAAACATTTCGTTGCTTACTTCTTATTTTTTAGCCCATGTCTTTTTTCTCACCCCAATGCCCACAAAGTTAACCCCACCCAGATTACTTGAAAACAACAACGATTAGAGACTAAACCAAATTTTTGAAATCTGAAATCAGCATTTTTTCCAACAACTTACCTGGCAGAGAAACGCGCGACCCGCTCCGACCAATAAAGTTAGAAAATCTTAAATAATCCTCTTTACTGTCAGGAAAAAACTTCCATCATGAATAAAAGTATAAAAGTTTGCGCCACACAGATCCAGCGGTACTCTGCACGTGAAGCTCAATTAGAGTTGATCCGAAAGTTTTTTTTCCTATATGGGTCTGGCTCCTTTAGGTGGGTTATAACGGTAAAAGCCACTGATTTTCCACCGCGCTGACCACTGTCATTCACAGACAATGAAACGTATCACTTCCGGCCACAACCTTCAAAATAATATCCTCAATCTAATATTCAGTATCCAATATTTTAAGGAAGGTTCCATTCTATTTAAGTGTACCAGCGTGTTTCCACTGATCCTGAACAATAGCAGGACCCTGGCTCTGACCTAAAGGTAACGGAACCCTTCATTAATTTTATTACCCTGCTATTTCACGTCCGAATGGCCAATCATTTTTCTTTCATTCTTTCAATCGTCTTTATTTATGGTTGCTGTATATTGTAGTATAGTGCTTAAATTCTCACATATTTTTACAAAATCTTAACATTTGTTTTTTGTTTCTATTTTAATTATTTGTTCTGCAATGGGAGCTGACACCGTTTCTCCTCGGGGATCAATTAAGTATTGTTATTCTGATTAATAAGTATTCTAGGCTATTCTTATTTCTGAGTCTCTAACGCTCTCTAATCTCTGACTTTTATTTTGAAGGCACGCCACTTCTCTTCGTGTG
>OMLF01035830.1:12869-35942 GCA_900302615.1 Holocentrus rufus
TCCGTTCACCTCCCTCACTCCCCGCTCCCAAATAAGTCAAATCCCATGCTGCTCTTCATTTCCTTGTCCTCTTCCATTTTCATTTGCTGCAACAACCCAAATCCAGCCCAGTGCCCCAAGTACAATCTGTGGGCTCGTCCCCACAGAAAGGAACCTAATAATTATTGTAGTGATATTATTTATCATTAATAATAAAATAATACTTTATCAAGACTGTTTGTGTTTCCTCTCTACAGGGAAGTTTCTTCAACCGCAGCTTTAAAACATCAAGACAGACTATCAACCCCAGCTTGACTCCAGGTCATCTGTTTATAAGGATGGTCTCATTGGACACCAGCCACTTATTTCAGTTTGTCTACGAATAATTTGGTTTTAACCACATTCAATTAAAAAGAATGACCTTTTCAACTTGCTAGCTTAGAATATTCACTTATTTATAACAAATAAAAAAAAAAATCACATTTTTTAACAATCATACTGCTGCCATCAAATCAAACTGACTTTCTTTCTCTAATCTCCCATTAGTTTACACCTTTGAAAGATGCCTCTCCATGTAGAAATATATTAAATTAAAGCTGCACTAGGCGATTTTTGACCCCTAGATGGAGCAAAGAGCACAAACTCCATTTGTAAGTAAACCCACTCCCTCTCTTGATTAATAATGTTTTATTTTGGCAAAACTCCTGTTGGATCAATACAAAAAGCTTCAATTTGAAAATGTGGTGAAACTGTCGACTCTCAGCTACAAGGTAAGATTTCAATTAACTGTTTCTGTTGCTGCATTGTGAGGCTTATTAGGCTTTGTTGGTTTGGGGTGAGTGATTTTCATGCTTTTTAAACAGGATTTTGCATATTGCACTTGTGTGGTTGATCTTGTGGACATGTAATTCCTTTCTTAGTAGTCTGTAGTTATAGCCTGTCTGCAGAATGGGCAGTTTCTTTGAATGAAGTTGATAGCTGTAGTCAGCTACACTGGAAACACCCATTAGCATCTGTGGATGATGTTTTTTAGATTTTGTCAGGTTTAATCCATCTGTTGCACAATAAAACACAAATTACCACTATTAGATAAAACACACTTCAACAAACAGCTGCTATATCAGATAAATACTGTACAAATTGAAATAAATGCCTGTTAGTTCTGTTTGGCTGTACTTTTGGAATATTGTGGTCCATATAGGCAATAAATAAATAAATAAATAAATAAAGACTACCATAAGGTGGGGGTGAGACAAATTGGAGAGGGGTGAAGTGGAAGGCAGAGGAAGAGCTTATTATCGGGGGGGTTGCAGAAATTTAAAAAGTTCAAATCAGGCAGCAAATAAATAAGTAAATAAAATAAAAATTAATATTGCATAATGTAGCTTTAAGGACACATGAGGCTCTCAAAATGCCATTTCATTTTGACTTTTAAGGCAATTATCCAACCACTGGTGTTGTCAAATGCTGTGCTGCCTTTATCTGATTTTCTAATAAGGTCGTGACCCAGTTGACAAATGCAGATTTCCGCTCCACCTTTTTGATTCACTGCTGCATGTAAACACCTTAGTCAGACTTCTTCAGGCTTCTTTAAACTGAAAAAGTCAAAGGTCACCAGATGCAGTAATGTTGTATTTACATCTCAGGCTGCGGTGGAGGCTGAATATTAAATGTTATCAAGGTTATTCGAGAAATCACATTACATCAAACCATGTAAACATTTAAATCGAAATGTTGCCTCAAGCTGATTATTCTCAGTAATCAGAGTCTTGGTGCCACATGTTAACGCGCTCTGTGACACACACGATGCAAGAGTTTACAATGTCTGTGCAATCGTGTCATTTTAGGTTTCAGGTTTTCCACTTTCCAGCCGCGGGAACAACGTCTATTTAGCAACGCTCATAAATTATTTTGTCCTTGTTTCATTCACATACTTGGCAAACAAAGGGCTTCTGATTCCGACTCGTATGCTTAATTGAGTCTGGGTCCCGGGGCAAGATTGCACTCCGTTTGTCTCCGAGCGGAGAACGTAAGACGCCCTGCTCGGTCCTATTTCTTGCACCTGGTTGTCTTTTCGCCTCATGCTCTCTCTCTCTCTCTCTCTCTCTCTCTCTCTCTCTCTCTCTCTCTCTTTCACTTTATCCTGTCATCCAAGCTCCACCCTTTTAATACAACCTCTCCACGCTCCCCGCCGTCCTCCACGCTTCCACTCACATATTAAAACCTTCCAACAGTCACAGCCACCTGCTTTATAGCTTCGCTCCATCTTCGCCACATGTCATCGAAACCTTTCTTTCCAACACACACACACACACACACACACACACACTCTGTCACACAAACACAAAAACCCTTCTCATGCACTCTAATTTACCCCTACAAGCCAGACACCCCCAATCTAATCAAACCTTCCCACCATATCCCACCTCTGCTCTGCTCATCTTACACCACTCTGTCTCTCCAGCAGCCAAACTCCTTTACCAACCCCTCCAATGCACCCCCCCATCACACACACACACAAATACACACCCACTTATCATCCCCAATCTACCTCTGCCTTCCCCAGCCTTCACTTTGCACCTCCACAGTCGTATCTAACGCCTGTTTTTTTACTTTATCTTCATATTAACCTCCATTTTTCTTTACTTCCTATCATCCAGGTCATCTGTTTTTACTGCCAGAAACATAAACTTGCATCTGAAAGTTGTGCCGGCTGTTTACGCAGCGCTGCCCGATCCACAATCTGGCATCTCTCCGAAGCTAAAATACGGCATCAACAGTTCGACCGTCACTATTGCTCATCCTGGGGTTCAGGTGAGCATGTGCGGCTAATTTAAATTGTTATGATCTAATGGGTAATGTGAACGGGTTTAGGGACCGGCGAGTGACCTCAAGCTGCACGTGCATGTCCAGCGTTGCACACAGCCTATATCTTCAGTCCGGTTCAGGTAAACATCTTTGCTGAATCATGTATGATTCGATTGGACTCGATGCCCCAGCGGTGGAGGGTTCAACAGGCAGGGTTCAAAGCTCGCCAGACTTTATTCCTGTTCCCATCTCTGCCTCGGCGCTGCCTACACATAAATGGGTAATTGGTCAAATGCGGGAGAAAATGGAAACACAGAAATTGGCCTTTCATGTCGGTTTGGATGACCTGTTTCTCATCTCCATGCCCTGCCAGTGAAATGTCAGTGCGGCTTGTGTCCAAGATATTATACAATATGTGTGCATGTGTGTGTGTGTGTGTGTGTGCATTTACTGTATGTGCACATGCATGAAGGATTTGCTCACTCCATGGGTGAGTCGTCTGTGTTGCTGTCTCTGGTATGCAGATGCTCCTTTGGTGTGTGTGCGTGTGCATATATATATATGTGCGTCCATTTATTCATATATGCTTGTGCTTCTGTGCTTTCAAAGATGAACAATAAAGGAGTGGGGACACAATCTCGTGGGCGCTGCTTTATTACTTTTGGCTCATTTCGCGGCATAAACAGTTTGACAGCATGATTCCATTTCGCTTGGCTCTCGGAGCCGTTATCTGATGTTAAAATGAAAACAACTTCATTTGTTTCTCGCTCGCCAATCGACATGCTTTTCACTTTTTCTCCCAAAATACTCTTCCCTGAGAGGACTGGTTTTTAATAAAGGGAACATGAAGCCTTGTTTGTGACTGTGTGGAGCAGGATGCCGCCATATTAATCATTCTGTTTGCATTGCAAGAGTGAGAAAATACACCCATCACATTTATGTCAGCGTCTTGTATGCTTGATTTTTTTTTTCTGTACACTGTGTCATATATATATATATATATATTTTTTTTTTTGCCAGAATTAAAGAGACTTCCTGTACTGACACTCCTCTTGTAGCCATGCCATGCTCTGTGTACCTGTGTGTTTCCTCAGACACCATGAGGAGTGTTTGCCTCTTTTTTCAGAGGATTAAAATCTTTAAAAAAGTTGACTATGGCTTTTTGATACAACCACTAATACTGACACCACCACCGCTGCTATCATTACTATTGCCATTGCTATTACTCCAGCTAATTTCACTTGATTTTATTTCCACTTTATTTTACCAGGGCAGTCTCTTGAGACCAAGATCTCTTTTTCAAGAGTCCTGACATGAAAAGTAAATAGAGAAACATGAAAATAAAAAACAGAGACATTAAAACTAAGCAAAGCAATACGAAATATTTGATAATTATCATATAGAGTTATTACACATTGTTTACAGCTCATACCTACACAATTCTGTAAAGTAAAACTCACCAGTCATACATACCAAATGTAACAGTCAGCTAAAATGTAAGAATAACTTGCAGTGATGGTTCCAGTAAAGCCCACTTACTAGAACAGAAATAGCACAAGGCAATGTAGCAGTAATATTTGTTTAACAATACAAATATGCATAAACAATAACACCAAGAGTTGAAAGTACACTTTTATTACACCACCAAATTCAAGTCAAAAGGACAACTTGTGTTGCGGGCTTGTTAAGGCCCACTCAGTACGTACTGGGCTTCCAACAAACAAATTAATAATACTGCTTTAGAATAATGAGAACAATAACAACTCAACCTGTAAATTGCAATTTTATAAAGATGAATTTTCTGCTGTGTTGTTAAAAAAAAGAAGATACATTTACCCTGAATGCAGGCATTAGGATTCACAAGATAACTCCCAATGGGCATTAACAGGCTGTTTGTGTTTCAAAACACTGAGTGATTAATTACAGACACAGACCTCCAGGGTCAGGGTGACTAAATCCCATTTAGAGCAGCTTCATCAGTGAAGGGGTCACCAGGTGTTCAGGTGATGATGGGGATGCAGGTAGGAGGCAATGCTGAGGGGTAAGAACATCATTATAACTGATTAAATCATTATAGTGTGTTAGAAATATAATTGATAGGGGGAATATATGTCTGTGTGTGTGTGTGTTTGTGCCTCTGCCTGTGTTTTTCTGCACTTGTGTGTGCTCAGCGTGTTATAGACGGGTGAGAATGTAAATGAGACGGTTATCTGTGAGAAAGTAAGAGCCGCGTTTATTCCCGGGCTCATGCTGAATACCAATCGGCCCGGGCGAGATATTACAATGCAAAGCGTCATGCTGCGAGTTCCTCTTCACAGCAGCTCGGCGCACAATGAGGAAATGAGACAGTTATTGAAGAATGATAGGTAAAATCAGGATCTAGCTGAGCTATATTCCTGCCCATTGGTCTTTAGTTATTAATACGATGCCGCTCGTTTGATTACATTCGCTGCAGACTGAATGATTCGCCATTGAACAGAATCTCAAAAATGAAAGATTTAAGGTAAAAAAAAAAAAACTGGGCAGAAATTGTGCGTCAGAGGATAGTGTTCTCAAATCTATTAAAATCAAATAAAAACACAGGTTTCCACTGTTGGCCACGTTATTTCATTGGGTTAAAAGCTCATTATTGCATCTTTCTCAGGCTTGCAGTGCAGTGACTTCGAAAGCTTTTGTGATTTTCTTTTGCACTTGCTAACTAATAATTCCATATAACTCCATGGGTTACACATGAATAATAAAAAATTAACTCCCTGAACAATCTTCCATGATAAAATCCATAGATCCCTGCACTACTCGTAAATTAAAAACCTCCAATAGATGAGTCACTCAGTATTATAGGAGTATGATAATATTACAACAAATGCAAAGATTATGTTTTTGCGCTGGCCGAGGTCCAAGCAGTAGCAGTTAAAGAAAATAGGACTCAGGCTAAAGAGTCAGTGTCTATTGGGGTATACATGGTGGAAAAAAACAAAAAAACAAAGCCAGTTCAAGACAAGACATTGAAGACACCTGTTCCTTCACTAGTTGATTACTCGGGGGTCTATCCGAGCCCCCTGGGGAGATCTGAGATTTGAATAACTTTCTACCACTGATTTCACAACTCACTACCTCTCCCCTGTTTGCTGAAGAGCTGCAGCTATTTTTGTGCTCATGTTCCTGTGGTGTTTTTCTTTTTCTGCTGTGCTTGTGCTCTCTCTCTCTCTCTCTCTCTCTCTCTCTCTCTCTCTCTCTCTCTCTCTCTCTCACTTACTCTTCAAAAGGCTTGAGAGAAATGTGGGTTGCAACAGTAAAGCAAGAAAATATGTCTCTGCAATTGCATTGAATGATCTCCCCAATATGTTTTTATTAATACTCTTAGGCAAGCTGTAAAATGAGCTGAATAAAACAATAAAGTCATACATTTAATTCAACAGAGGGAAAGACAGATAGAGACGGGCTGCTGTTTAATTTCCTTGCAGAAAATATTTGGCTTGATCATTTCAGTGTGATGAGCATTTTTAAAGCACTGGGTCTTGCAATCTCTGAAATTAAAAGAAATCCACTTCTTTTTTTTCCCCCCAAAACATAATATTGTTAATGTAATGTTCGTAATGTTATTCCACTTTCCCGGCTATCTTTACCCACTCTATGGAACGGACAACTATTCAAAATGAAAAGTAGTTGTAAGCTGCATTTCTAATGAAGATTCTCCAGTCATGCATCAGATATCCAATGAATCAGTGACTGGATTTTAACAGGAAAAACCTAAAGTGTGTGAAATTAAACTGTCCAGAGATGAAAACAGACACGGCCTCGCACACATGATGATGAGCCATAATGAACCAAAGACTCAGAGAGTCCAGCTTGCCCGGAGTTGTCCAGGGACTCGGACAGTTTAATTGAGGTTGTATTAGCGACCTGGAGGGAGGAATTAAACTTGTCAGGCTAATCATCCTAATGATTGGCCCTGGGTCACTGGAGACCGGGCAGCCATTCTCATCCTCTCCCATCAGGAAGGCAGGGTCACTTTTTGATGGTTTGCGCGGAGAGGGAAGGCAACCAAGGACTCAAAAACCAGGCCACCGAGAGAAGTAGATGGTTGCTTTGATTAACTTTTAATTAACCATCATCGCGCTGGGTTTCCATACTGTCCAACCAAGATTGCAGAAGACCGCTTTGAGTCTGGGGAGTGATAATTTAAGGGTCGTCCAAAGTGCTACGAAACTTTTCACTGTAAATGTCTTTTTATGGAAATATGTTGAGAGGGGCGAAAAAAAATACATTGTTTCTTTGCACTCCCAACACAAATTTTGTCTTTTCTGTTTCATTATTATGGTTCTGTTGAAAATAGCCACCAAATCTTGCTTTCCTTTTGAAGTATGTTTATGTCCCAAGGGTGTGAATAACTTAGTTGTGCTTCTTTCCCTAAATCATGCATATTTGAGAGAAGAGAAAGCAATAAAACAGCTTGTTTGCATTTAAATTAGACTCTTGCACCAGCATCTATTCACGAATGTTCTTGCAGGCCTATCAAGTAATTCCGTGAGAGTGTAAACTCTGCCATACATGCATGTGCCATACTGTAGCACCATGCATCCTGGTGATTTTTTAGCTGATCATATACTCATCCACAAAATGACTGTGATGAAACGATTCCTCACTCCAGTCTATTATCACTTTGGCATCCCGTCTTAATCACCTTAGTCACCTCCACGTCTGCCAGAGTGAAAATAAAACCAGGAAGCGCTCGCCTGCCGGTGACATTTTACTCTTGAGTTCATGACCCCGATTAGCACATGTTCGGTAAATAAGGCTCCTGAATATATATCTGCGATGAGAGGATGACAGGATGGATTCTGTCAGCAAATCCTGTTGACACCGCAGTAGTTAGCAGCAGGATTTATTACCCTCTTGCATTGTGACGGAGGCAGAAAAGCAACAAACTGGAAATAAACAATTGGATGTATTGATCTTTT
Organism: Holocentrus rufus; assembly: GCA_900302615.1. Classification (NCBI taxonomy): domain Eukaryota; kingdom Metazoa; phylum Chordata; class Actinopteri; order Holocentriformes; family Holocentridae; genus Holocentrus; species Holocentrus rufus. The sequence goes on from OMLF01035830.1 coordinate 20,618, forward strand.
CCCATCCTGTGGTAAACAGGCCTCTGTTGAATATCGAGGCGTGTTTTGCATTTATGCTGAATATTTGAATAGGAATGAAAAATAAAAAATAGCTGCACAAAGTGGTATCACTGTAATTTTTACTTTTGCTTTCTGAAATGATGAAACCAAAATGTTGAAATCTGAGTGTCCTCTAAACTTATGTACTGTAATATTGCAACACATTACAAATGTAACTATACATTTGCATCAATCGTGATTATTATTTAATAAAGTATATCTGTCACACAGACATCCCATTATAATTCAGTTGGTGATAGTGAACAGCATGGTCAGAAAACTACAGAGGACTTGAACACAGTGAAATTAGCACAGATGTCAGAGAGAGAGAAAAGAGAGAGAGAGAGAGAAAGAGAGAGAGAGTATTGTCAACCAACCAGCCAAGCCAAGGGCATCTTTCTCCCATCTAGATGACTATCCCTTATCCCAACAATTATGTGTGCATCCCACCATATCACAGTGATCTTTAACTGGGGGGAAATTAAACAGGCTTTTTATTGCTGTTCTGGCCGTCTGTATCACCAGGCTGGGTTACTCCATTACCCCTTTTTAGCGCAAAGCGAGGCATTACAAAGATGGGCTCAGAGATACAGCACGAGGTCACGACGGGGGTAAACAGCGGTTTGCTTCTCAAACAGTTAAAGTTCAAACAGCAGATGGCCTTGTGGGAAGAGAGAGCGTCCCTCAACTGTCGGGTCTGGGTTCAGCCAGTGGTTTTCATCTGCTGAAGTTCCCTTGAGCAAGACACTGAATCCCTGCCACATCTGTAACTGACCCTGTGCATCAAACCTGCAGCCAAACTCCACCACTACTGCACAAAAGCACAAAATACCTGTCTTTACTTACTTGTCCGACCATTGTTTACACTAGCTGATGACTTAAAGGATGAGATATTTTTAAATTTTGGAGGTGGAGGAACAGTCTACAAGTATTGCAGCAAACTCGCAGTCAAATATAGGACCTTTACATTCGCTACATCTGCAACATGTTAAACTTTGAATCTCCAAAAAGTCAACCCTTTGTCGCATCATTGAATTTTTAAAATGTAATCAATTCAATAATGTGTCCTTATGGTTCAAATCTTGGTAAACTCAAGACTCAAGATTCAAGATTATTTTATTTGTCCCTAGGGAAATTTGTCTCGGGCATAAAGGCAGCCACATAAAAAATGCATACAATTACAGTGCAGTAACAGACATAAAGTGCATATCGCAGATGAGCGAAGCCATAAAGCGCATTCAAGTGCATTCAAATACGTGCAACACAGCCTCCTCATTTCACACCCTCCTTACGTCCTGAGTTTCGGAGATTCACCGATAGAGAGATGAAACTGGAACCCTGTAGCGTTCACCTGATGGGAGCAGTTTGCATTCTGAATGCTGGACATGGGAGGGGTCAGGGATAATTTTCTTAGCCCTTTTATTAACTACAGTCTTCTCAAAGAGCATTTAGAGGGAGGGATGCTGCTTCACCCCCATTGCTTTCATCGCTTTGTGGACCATGCTGTTTATTTGTAACTGATATGATACCAAACCAAGCTGAGATTCCGTAGGGATCTCGGCTAATAATACAATCTCTATCACAGCATGATAAAAATAACATCATTACCCTCTGTGCAACCCCAAACACCCTGAGTCTGCACAAAAAAGTAGAGTTGCTATGGATCTCAGTGAACACAGAATTCACGTGGACATTCCAAGACAGATTACAGCCAATATGTACAGTCAAATATTTGGAAGAGTGAACCTGGGTAATACAAGCATTAAGAATGTCCTGAATCAAAAATCTTCTGTTTTCTTATGTCATCACACTATTGTATAAACTTTTCAACCTTCAAATTAAAGGCAGTGTCATCAGAAAACTTGATAATAAAAGTGCGAGGATGACTGCTTGTTCAATCATTTGTATATAATATAAACAGAATGGGAACACTCACATATCCTTGAGGAACGCCTGTGTTAACGACTTTAAATTCGGATAATGTCAGGTTCACTCAGACCTGCTGGGTCCTGCTGGTCAAAAATGAGTGATGCCACCTGGTGATGTATGGGTAAACAGACATCTGAGCTTCCTGAGAAGGATGTGTGGCTGCAGGGTATTAAAAGCAGAGTTGAAGTCTACAAACAGCAGCCTGCCGCAGGCCCTGGGGGTTTTCAAGGTGATGCAAAAGAAAGTGTGTTGTGGTTAGTGTTGCATCATCAGCCCCACAATTGTTCTTCATAGGCAAACTGATAAGAGTCTAGCTGTCCATTTATGTTTGACTTCAGCTTCCACACCATCAACTTTTCCAGACACTCATTACAATAGAGGTCAGGACTGCTGGTCTATAATCATTATTTTCTGGGGGAACAGGTGTTTTTGGAAGAGGAGTATTGATTGCCGTTTACCAGAGAGATGGAGGTGTGTGTGAATCAACAGACCTTTGAAAGACAGAGACCCCAGGTAGGTTCCTCTGCACAGGGCTTCAAAAGGAAAGCTGAGACGCCATCAAAGCCTGTTGCCTTATTGGTGTTTCAATACCGACAGTGGACCAGACTAAACAAGAGGTTCAGTCTGGTCCCGTAGATGGGAGCTCAACAGTGTTGTGATCAGGATTGGGCAGCAGTAGTTTGGCTCTAGTTGTATATGCATTCTGGATATTTTCATGGCATTTGTGAAGAATTTTACCGTATCTAGTGTCGCATTTAATACACTGTTCAAACCCAAGTGAAGATATTTCAAGTTTGCAATGGTTGAAATCCCCCAAAATGAAGACGGGTGCATCTGATGTACATTGCAAGTGTCTATGTAACACGCCAGTCCTCCAGGTCTATTGGGCCCAGTATGGTCACACATAACTGCTTGGGCTGTGAAGGGAAGAGTATCTGTGTGATGCTGTACAACATTAACTTTTATGTGGTGTTAATGAACATCAGACCAGTGAGAGACGCTGAATAGAAAATGTTAGGCTAGGGCAGGTCTGTGCAAATTATCACAGGATATTAAAGCAAACATCTCCACTTTGCCCAACTTATTATTTTAGTGCATGCAATCATCAAAATATCTAGACATCAAATTTTTTAACAATAATATAACATCCAAAATGAGTAAATAGAATGGAGAAGGAAAGAAAAAGAAGAAATGTGCAGTATCCAGTGTACAAATAGGGAAAACACACTGTGACCAAGATGTGCAAATTGGGTACTTGGCCTAGATGAAGGTAATCTCAGTTACAAACCTCTCCTGCAGAGACTATAAGTGCTTCTTGTCCTAATGAGATGCAAGATGCAAAACAGCAGGCCAGTCAAGGACAGGGACAGGACAAGACCATGGCTAGAGGAGTTTGAGATAATTGGAATGGATTTTAGCCCTTTTTTTGATGTGTGTGCTAAGTAATTCAAACCTAGAAAACACACATGATATCAGGAATCTATTAAAGTGTGGCTCTGATGTCATTTAGCCTTTGTATTATTGAGTGTAGATGAGAATTGAATATGCAAATGAACGAGCAGTGTTTCCCACTTCAGGTTCAAGGAGAAACCTTGAAATATGCATCAACGTGTGAGGCCAAACAAAGATCCGTTTACAATCACAGTACGACACAAAGGTGTATCCTGTGAAAGTGTACATTTATTTGTAAAAACTGCACTAATCTGAAAATGCTCTTTTAAAGGGTTAGTTCGTGTTTGTTGAAGTATCCTGAGTCACTGACTATGGATAAGTACCTCATACAACCCCACTTCAACAAACGCGAACTAACCCTTTAATTGTGTGAAAATTGTTGGAAGACTGGCAGAGATTAAATAATATTTTTTTCCCTTTTGTTTTGTAACCATTTCATTTCTTGACCAGTTTTGATTCCTAATGGCTTTAGATGATAAACTTAATTAATTTATTCGTTGAAATCCTAAAGACATCTTCTTTTCTATATATCCCACCTACTACTGCAATGACCTTTATTATTCATTTAGAAATCAGTTAGCAGATTGAACAGAGTTGTATATCACAGTGGTTGTGGTCATGGTCTGTGGTTTACTTTTAAATTCCATGTGCACAAAATTAAAAGTTGATATCTGTCTTTATATCTGTCAAAAGAAGTGTGGTGTTCCTTGAATATCTGACATGATATTCAGAAAAGTGGTGCTGAAATTGCCATGGAAAATAACCTGCACTGAAATTTTCTTAAATTTCCCTTTAAGGATTCACAGTGTGTTTTCAGTGCTGAGGTGTATTTTCCCAACAGGGCCCAGAACTTGCCAGAGAAGCAGTTTAATTTATCCTTGAAAACCCAGACCAATCTTCAGGTTGGCAGCACTTGCTGGAAACAGGGCAGAATGTCCTTTCTTCCGAATAAATGTCAGTCCAATGGATATCTGTATTCAAAACGTTACATGACCATTGGTCTGTTCAATTGTTAAAGGTCATAGGGACTCTAATGAGGTGCCTGCTGGGAAAATAACAAGGCTCCTATGCCTCGATAGACACATCCCTGTGTCAGAGCAGGTCAGCAAGACTTGGATGGAAATGCTTCACTTCGGAGACAGTGGGAACATTCGGGGGAAAGTGGGACCCCTTCTTTTTATTTTCATAAATGACCCTTCCTAGCTGTCATATATAGCGATGTATGTTCAAGTGAAAGTTCACCTTAAAGCAACATTTGGCCCAGCTCATATTGGATGGAGATTGTTTTGAACACGAACAGAAGTATTTTCGTGAAGGTGGTTTTGGCAGACACCAAAACAAAATTATAGTGAAACTACAATGGAAAAGTTTGTGTTGCAAGGCCGGTTCAGCAGGGGTAGTGGTGTCTGTTTCTTAAAAAAAAAAAAAAAATAGAAATAAGCATGCAGCAGAATGTAAATGGTCATGCTAGTGCAGAATTCCACCAGTATATATTCATCCCAGCACCAGTTTAACAGTTTTGGTTGGACTGGGTTTTCCTTGGAAAAATCACTGGTTGCTCTTTTGATGCTCTACTGTAAACTATTTTTGACATTTCTTTTTTAGGTACTGACATTATTTGTGTATTTGTTTTCATTATTAACCAAGTAACCAAGTATGTGCAACACAACGGACAGAAGTCTAAAGTTTAGTTGGACAAACTTTATTAAAAGGCCGCAGCACCTACAGTATTGATACAATATAATGCAATATAAGGTGCATCTTCTTGTGCTTGTGCTAACTGTGCATGAGAAAAAAAAAAACAGACTCAAAGCAGAAAAAAAAACTTTACATCCACAAGCTGCCAGTGCACTGCAAGTTCAATGATATTTATTGTCTTTATGTAATAGTGTATTTTGTGGTTGAGCAGGGTGGAGATGAGGAGGCAGTGTACAGCAAGGCATTGTAGTATTTAAAAAAAAATGGTGTCTTTAAACAGGACTTTCAGTTTCACCACCAAGCTCCTACAATGAGGATTTTTTTTCCCACTTCTTTTGAATTTTATTGTAAAAAAGAGTGCGTAGAGGTTACAAAGTCACACAGTGGAATTTTGCTTTAAAAATAACGTGGGATTTGAAAGCTCTGCTGCTTATTTCTCAAAAGAGGAGCCCAAAACAAAAATTATAAAAGAAATACACCAAACACTCTCTTCAAATCTGATAATATCTTTAATAATGTACATTGATCCTGAACGTCCATCAGGCAGGGAACATTAGCCCTCTTATTTATAGTTCAAGGTGTCTCTAAAAGTGTCACTAAAATGGATCAATATAAGGGAAAATTAATTCTTACTGCACGTCAAAGTTCATAAAAGTTTAATGTTGCAGAGAATGTCCTCACTAGTGGCCTTGATTACCCGATGGATAATAAGCGCCTGAAGTAGACACAAGCCAAGTGTCATTATTTTCCAATACAATAAGTCATGGGAGGAGCAGACCGTCTTCATTATATCTTGCGATGTCATTGCAGTGCATATAGATGAGTCCTTGACTGGACAACTCTCATGCATGTAGGATGAGGGGAGCTGAAGTCTTATTGATTCTTCATCAGTGCACATTGTCCAGTGGTAATAGTTACCCTGCTCGTCCTTGATTACTCATTTAACAGCTGCAGCAGAGAGTCTTGACCTGTGTTACTTGGTCTGACCTTTGGCCCGGCAGTTCATATCGAAATCCTTGAATCAAGCTCCTTTGTGCTAAAATGTGGACCATAACGTCTTTTTAAGAGCTTAATAGGAAGTGATGATTGTTTTCAGAACACCTTCTTGCATACCTTCACTTGGAGCAATACATTAACATTATTCTTCTTTTGTCAAAATGAAAATAGTCCAATGCAATATCCAACCCCATAATTGTGTGCCATGGCCACTGCAACACTTTCCGCTGCACTGAGGTGTTTCAATATGGTGTCTCCAAAGCCCTGAAGAGGCTATGTGGCGTTCCCTTCTCCCATCGGTGCTTACCTTACTGTCAAAGAAGCACTATGCAATCCCTTTGACATTTGAGAAAAGCGCTACCAAAGCACACAATGGCTTCTGTCATGTGCTAAGAGTAGACACCGGACAGAAAGTGTGCAGGGAAAAAAAAAAACACAGACTGTGGCAAGAGTGTGTGTTCTGTGCCTCTGTATGATACTGTGACCAGCGGGGATGTGTGCACATGTGTCGGTGTGTGTTGGTGCATGTGGTCATGTATGCTTGTGTGTGTGTGTGTGTGTGTTGTGGTGCGCTCAGGGTTGCAGGGAAAGACTCGCCTCCAGACTCAGAGAGAGTGGGAGAGAAAACAGCAAAACACAGGTTGAAGAAAGGTGAACAGTGGGTGTATGCGAGGTGGGCTAAGGCAGTTGTGTTCTCCTACAGGTTTTTGTGATGAATATGGCAGTCGCGATGCTTTTTGATGTCCCTCCGTCATGGCTGACGGATTGTGGGGGAGTGGAACATTCTGGGTTGTTGACAGCAAACAGCACACAGTGGATTTGATGTTTGTTGACAGTCTGTCACGCTGCTGGTACAATGAACCTTGGGTGGCGAGGAGGGGTGGGAAAAAAAAGAGGTCTTGAAAGAGTAGAAATAGGATCTCGCAGTCAGTTGCACAATGTCACAATGTATGTAATATAAGATTTTACACTATTCCTTTAGCAGCAAGGGGTCTATTAAGAGGAACACATTTGAGTTGAAATACTGCCTGCTTTGACTTTATCTTCATGCTTTATAAAATCGTTTTGACTTTTGAATACTTGCAATAAAAAAAAAGATGAACTTAATAACACCTCAAATGTACAAAGAGATATGAACCTTGCAAAAGACTGCAACTCTGTCAGCTACAGCTATTCAGTTCATCTTTTTTTTCTGTCCACTTGTTCTATCATGGGTAAAACTCCATGCTTCATTATTTGCACCTCGACAATGCAAGTGGGCGACAGATTGGCAGAAGGACCGAACAATAGACAAATGGATGGGAGAAAAGGGACCTTCATTTTCCCAGAGAAAGAGGGATTTAGGCCAAGGTCCACCTTCCCAAATGCATCATTAGCATTCAGACGATTTCCGCTCACTGACCTACAACGGAACAATGATGATGTTAGCGCTGAGATTTATTTAGGAAACCGAGCCTAGGGGTTCAGTAAGATGACCTACTTCCTGGTGAAAGATGCTAATTCAAAGTTCAGCTGTGCACGGATGAACTTTGACCCCAGCCAAGTTAATACCTACCTACAGTATAATCCCTTAGGATGAGGACGTTCTGGGACACTCGGCGTTTTGCTAGAAATGCTCTCTCTTTCTCATGGTGTTTCTGCAAAAAGGTAGTGAGACAATGTCATTTCCTCTGTATGTGCATTTCTTCTGCCTGCATCTATATTGATATAATGTCAGAATGAGCATTGAATCAATCAATCAATCAGTTAATTATATACTGGTGATTTGACAAATTGGTGCTGATATTTGCATGCAAACTGGATGGTTTAACTTGATGTTGAAGTAAGAAATGATTCTTTTCATGAAACTTGAATGTAAGCAAAGCAATATAGATAAAGATTTATCAGAGAGCAAATCAGTGAAGTGAAGTTTTCCCTCCAAGTTGATGATTGAAAAAGACCAGAGAATATATGTGTTCGATGTTATTATTAATTGAACACCTAACTTTGATAATATCCCTCACTCATGTCATGTGATCCACAGCACATTTTTTTCCCCACTCCTTAGCTATGAATAATCATTTCACTGCTGACTGCTGTGACGATAATCTAATATATATGCAAATTTCACACATGCACAATAAGGATGCTGCCTTTATATGCATTATTAATGAGACCCCACATGCGCGAAGAAAAAAGTCAAAAGCTAATGATCACAGTACGCCTTAAGAACTTTACGCTCACTCTTCAAAAGCCCCTTTGAAGGGAAGGAAGGAATAAGTAATAGATTGAGACTGATGCTCAAGAGAAGTTCTCATACCTTCAAACGGTTTAATCATGTAGAGAAATAAAGTAGATGTTGTTGCCTTTAACTGATAGATTACAACTCCGACAAGTTTTTTTTATTATTTTTTTTAATTTACTGTAAGTTTTTTCATTTAAAGGCTATTAAACATTTGGTGCAACTCACAATTACATCTACCTTTGCATGTGCATACTGTATGGCTCCATGCACATCCACACCAACACACAGCCTCTGTCAAATGCTTTTTGTTTGAATGCTGTACAAATTATTTCACAAATTACACGAATATTATACTCTTGTCTTATTACAGATTGACAAGCAGGTTGACAATCAAATTGACTCTCCCACTGTCCTCATTTCTGCCGCAGACAACGGGATGTTTTGATCAAATATTCATTGCAGAGAGACACTTGACGCAGCATTGCCCTCCTGCAGAGTGAGTTTTGTTTTGGGGTGTGCAGGGGTGGGGTGAAAACACAGGCTCGCTGTGGAGCTGAAAACTACGCTGGGGGGAAGAGTCCGTACAACTTCGCTTTAACTTTGCACCGCGGGCTGTTTTGAAGTCACTGGATACGATGCCGAGGTCAAGTGTGTTTCGAGTGAAATGCACCGGCACAGATCTTGTATGCAAGCGGAGATGAAAATCCTTTAATTTGGGTCCATCTGGGTCTCACCGAAACAGTTTGATACTTGTTCCATGCTTCTCTGAGACTTGGATATTGTGAATAATGGATTACTCACTCACCTATCTCTCCATCTAACTTTTACTTATTCTTTCTGCCTCTGTCATGTCGTGAATACATATCACAACTTTTCTCTCTCTACTTCTGTCTCCCTGTTAAGTTATCTATCTATCTATCTATCTATCTATCTATCTATCTATCTATCTATCTATCTATCGTTTCTCTCAATCCCAGCACTTCTACAATGATATTAATTATAGTCAGAGAGATGCAAGCCCTTATATTCCTCCACATATCCATTTCATCTCATCAGATCCCAACTCACTCATAATGGAGATTCCTATTTGATCTACAAAGCCGCAAGTCAAGGACACATTGTTCAGTTGAATCAATTGATGCATGCTGTTTATTGCGGTAATTGAAATGCCTTGTCGAGTTAATCTCATTAACCAAGTACACAATTGCTCATTATATCAGCACAAGTACAGTCATGGTGGAAATGGACATTAAGACCAATGAGTTCGTCTGAACCAGTGAGCATAACGGACAGTGCTGCTGCCTGATCGACGCTATATCCCAGCGATTCTCAGCCTTTTTAATGCAGTAACACACCTATACGTGAGACTTCAAAATTCCAAGGATCACCTGTATATCCTGGGATTGAGCTTAAGGGATTTAGGACACAAGTCCAGCGGGTTTAGTCGGCTCTTACCCACATCTTCTCTTTTTGGCTCCCTTTCAACTTCTGGTTGTTGAGGACAAATTTGTGCCGGTCGAGACCTGAAAATGCAAAGCGTGGGTAATGGATATCTAAATTATTTGACCTCTTCTGCCTGTCCTTGAGCAAGACAGTGAACCCGTGCCTGTGAACTGAATGTACCGACTCTCTGCATAGGAGCATTAGCTAAATGCATTAGATATCAAAGTAGTTCACCCCCGTACACCAGGCACCCTGTTTGAAAGCCACTATGCTAATAAAGAAGTCAAAATCCTGCTACATCCTCATAGACTATTTACATTTTCTGCCGGTGTTTTCCGCACATAGGTTAAACTTGTATATTAATTGCTGCAAATATATTTCAACCCATTTTAGTATGTTCGCCCTTGTCTTCATTCTGTGACTTGTCAACTTTTTTAAACAAGTCTAGTCGAGTCCAATGTCAACCCAAACCCGTTTATCAATTATTTTGAATAAAAACAAAGTGGAAGTATGCTATTATCCACCCAAGTGGTTTGTTTATCCATTGCACGACTTCAATTTGCCATCACAGACAGTAGTTTTGCAATAGGATTAACACAGTGTTTGTGCACATGGCCGCTAACATCTGCTTTATAACTTGAGACTTCAGATTTGAGCTCTTACTCTTTGAGATGCTTCAAAAATCCTACAATCCCTACAGCTGCTCACAGTTTTCTTTGCACATATATATATACAAAGCAGGGAAATGATCTTATGTCTCACACAGTACATATTGTTGCTGCAGCAATTCAGAATTTTAGATTATAGCAGCTCAGGTAATATTAATCTACTAGATAATAAACCTCCACACGACAACATTAAGCCCATGTTTAGCCAGTACATTAGCCAATTTTGTCTTGGGTAATCCAAGCACATGAGCACATGGTCCTCTGTGCACCAAAAACAACAGCATAACTTTACGCCACCTGTAATCGATTTCCTTTATGAATAGTGTTCCATTAATGCAAGGAACGCTTTGACATTTTAAACAAGAAAGTGTCAGTTTCAGAGTTCTTGGAGAGGCATTAAATGTGGATCGATGTGTCGCGCAGGATATTGCCAAGGCTCCGATAAGGGACAGCTCTAAGAGTGATTAGTTTGATGTGCCTCCGCCAGACAACAACCCTTGATAAATTGCCAAGTCAGTGTCATTACCACCACTGCTTGCCTTTAATCTTGATTCTTGCCAGTTACATCAAACTCCCTTTAAACCACCTCCCACGACCCCCTCCCTTCCCTCCTCTGGTCACCAAGACTGATATCAAAAGAGAATAAGAAATAACTAAGCTGATATTGAAGGAGGAGATGCAGTGCTGCATTAGGAGGCCAGACGCAGTATGAGAGAATGCCCATCATCAGTCATGCTGTGGAGGCGCCCGGAGTCGACCCGTGGGTTTTTTTTTATTTTTTTTTATCTGCTCTCCGCCTCCCCTCCTGATCAAACACAACAGGCACTCCAAAACAAACATTCGTCTATCCTGTGGGACAGACGAGCCTTCTGGGTCACAGCTCGGATGAAAACGACCTTGACGCACACTGGGTCTGCAGAAGCAAACACTCAACATGAATTACACAATGGCGAGCGAGACCTAATGAAGCCTTCATAGAGTGTTTGAATAACTTAATGAACCATGCACACAATGAGCCAGTAAGGTACTATAGAACTGAATCCAAAGTCTATTCCAATAGACAGTGTGGATGTGTATTATCTTGTGATAATTAAATACACTTAAGTGTACTTAAAATATAAAAGAACCGTAATTAGTGCATTTAAAGCACATTAATACCTTATGTACTGAATTTAAATATGAAACAAGTGTATTTATTCAGTGTTATAATGTACTGTCTTTAAATGTACTTTAAAAACTTTAAACACACTTTGTAATTTTTTTACACTGCAAAATTATTAAAAATGTGATTTGACATATTCAAAGCTGATTTTAAGTAAATGAGGAATGATTTGAAAAGTAAAGTTAAGTATATTATATTATAATTTATGGAGTCCCAAAAGAGTACAGTAAAGTTCACTCAGCACATCTTAAAAACGTATTAAATACCTTTTAATTGCAACTTAAATATATTAAGTATAATAAAAAGTATACAAAAATAATGCACTTTGAGTATATTAATCTTTAGTGCTCATACAAGTACACTTAGTATACTTAAATGAAGTGTATTAAAATATAATATTTTTTAACCTTATCAACCAGATTCATTTGAAGTGCAGGATGCTTTTTTTTCCATATTGGCCATTTGCTTGTTGTGATGCTTTACCCTTGTCTGAAGTGATGGGAGGCAGGCGTGGACTTTTCTCAATCCAGGCCACATAATAGACAGACAAGGTCTTAACGCCCTTGGTTTCTTACTTTGCTTGGTGCCGAGTGCAGCAGGACGCACGCAGAGGGTGTGTGTATGCGTGTGTGTGAATATATATGTGGCTGCCTGTCATCGTCCCATGTCTCGAGGGGGGCTGATAAATCGAACATGCTCTCATGATAAATTGGCAAAGTGAGGCCTCACAAAGCGCTTAATAATCACTACTAATTGCCCCATTCATTATCGTCTGATTGGGGACTCACATAAGGGTCTTTGCTACTGTACACGGGCGGCGACAACAAAGAAAATCTTACCAGCCGCCTCATGAGACGGATCTGTTGTCACCCTGCTTTGCAAAGATCTATAGCACAAATAATACAGAAGGTGGTACAGCAGCTTACCAAGTTGGGGCTGAAGAGGAAGTGCTGTCGTGCAGAGACGCCTAAACACTGCCAAAGATCGGAGAGTGAGAACCGAGGATTTCAAAGTAGGGTCTGGGGACCCCCAGGTGGCCTTGAGGGGCTTCGTCAGCCAAATGAGGAAGAGTTTAATTTCAAGTTTAATTAATGACTGTGCAACAAAGGAATGTATGAAGTTGTAGGAATGTAGGAAGTTTCATCTCACCACTTTGAATCAATTTGTCGATGTTCCCGTATGACATCGAAACAATTTAATATTTAACACAAACCAAAATAACTTATATCAGGGTCTCAAAGGGGAGATCACTTCAGATGGGGGGCTGCAGCTTAGTGAAAGCCAAATTAGGTGTCTGAAACATGACAAAATTTGAAAACCCTTAACTTATATAATGAAAGCACGTGTTATTGTAAAGGCCCATTCACATCTGGAACAATAACTATAAAGATTACTATAAACTATAATGATATGCTGTGTCTCAAGTACTCACACAGTGATGTGATTTTATTTCACAGGTTTTCACATCACAGTGAAGGACAATTACTGACTTGTTTTTGTTTTACTCGCTCGTTAAGGTAATTAAACAATATAGTCACAGGAATGGGGCTCGTGAATTACTGCAAACGAGAGATGAGCTGGGAGAGTCAAATGTCCTACATGGGAGCTGTTGGAGGTGGAGGCTTTTTGTCAAACAGCGCCGGATTCATTGGACGTCTGTGAAGTTCTGCGGCGACTAAAGCCATCGGTGCAGTGAGAGACTGAATTATTCTTTATAACTTCAGTTTGATTGCCTGTTTTATCTGTCTTTGCATATTTTTTTTCTGAGATTGAATCAAAAACATAGCTGTGGTTAACTTTTGGACTGTTTTTACAATTATCATTGCAATGGTAACACCAACATCATACTGTCTTAAAGTGATTTAAATCTTGTTATTGTTCTAAATGTGAATGGGATGGTTTTAAGGCACTTTAAATAAAGGTGCCCACCAAATTGTGTGTGCCATGCTATGTGATTAACCTTATCTTGAACCATCCTGACAGGCTACAAAGCTTTCAGTTTTTGCACAGTTAAAAAATCGGGAAAGACTTTCTTCTCCATGCTATTATAAAAGAAGTCCCTGAAAGTATATTGAAAGAGTGGCATGAATTTTAGATCAACAGTGCCAAGTTGCAGGGAGTTAATCAATAAAATAAACCAACCGCAGATGCAAATCCTTCATCTACACCAAAACATCTTTCATTCAATGACTGAGCTCTGAGCCTGCATCCTTCTCCTTCCTCTGGTCCTCCCCATCTTTATTTTACTTTATTTCTTAACACTGGAACAAAGACATTAGACCGTTGTATAACCCAACTGAACTGTGGAGACAGGGGAGATGAAAAGTTGTTTCAGTGGGGTTTTTAAAGAAGTCAAAATTCTAAAAAAAAAAAATTCCAAACAGTATGTCGAGATACAACTTGAACTAGTTTTGACCAAAAGTAGTTCACCTGTAAACCACTTTTGGTTTACAGGTTTGATGCTGTTATATTGTGTCTTGAATAGATGACTGCTGTATCTTTTTAGTTTACAAAGTACAGCTGCATGGGGACTGATAACAAGTTCCTTGACCTGCCCAGTTATAGTTATTTAGAGAGTTTAACCACGTATTTATTCTGTCTGGGCTAAGTGTTGAAACTGAGCGAACATGATGCAAATCAAATTGTATGAACTCACTGGTCACTTTGTGTAGAGAAGCACCCAGATGTTCGATATTCTGTGACTTTCTCTGCTCAAAAGTTTCAGTGAGAGAAAGAAAGACAAACAAAGTTCAGATTTTTCGACTGCCTTCGCCGCTTTGAATAGAGATCGGAGGTTTTGGAGAAAATGCAAAGGGAGAATTTATGGTTGTATCAATATCAAAGAAAAAACTTGGCTGGTCAACTGACTGTGTCTTTTTTTGTCTAATTGTATATGCATCTCATGTGTTTTCTTTTCCATAAGATTGGTAACAAAATGAATAATCACACACGAACACACCCGCACACAGACACACCCATTAATGGCTTACATCTTGCATTCAGAGTATCTAAAGTATAAATAAACTCTTCCCCAAAGCAACAATCAGCACTTGGGGGGATGAAAAACAGAAAAACAACTGCTTTTGCATTTTGGCTGACTCCATTATACTCCTCTTTCAAATTATCATCAAAATCTTCAATGCAGAAATGCACAACAGCATTCCTATAAAAACTAATTATTTATATATTAAGAAACAGTATTAGTGTCAGTATTACTCAGAGAGAAGGATAATGGAAATTGATGATGATGATAATTAATATATTCAGATCACTTCACAGTGCAGTCAGGCGTCAGGGTAAGCCACAGAAATGTGCCTTGCTCAAGGGATGTTTTCCAAGAGGGGGATTGAACCTGCACCCCGTGCTTGAGTCTAGCTTCCCAACTCCCTGATTCATCCTGCTGCACAAAACCTGCACAGGATAGAGCTGCTGAAAGTCTTTTAAAAATGTCGTGACATTGTTCTGACCAGAGTTTAACATTCAGACTCAGTTTCATTGTAAATGAGAAGAGATGCTCCAAGTGCAAATCATTAATATACAAAGATGATTTAGCAATTCCACGTTCCTAATTGCACCAGATCACTTGATGGCGAACAGTTGCGCAATTTCCTCACCAGGTTCCATTCATAATTTATCCGGCTTTATTACCGGCCTTATTGCTTGGAGAGGAGATCAGAGCTTTAGAGGAACAGGCATAGGAGGAATTTACAGGGG
>OMLF01035860.1:3428-18783 GCA_900302615.1 Holocentrus rufus
ATGGCTTGTGCACCTCCTCCAGGTGAATGAAGTGTGTCAGCAGGTTAAAGAGCAGATGTTCACCAGCTATGAGGAGCACGGCCGTGGGATGGAGACAAGCCTGCAGGAGCTGTCTGAGGTGCTGGAGAGGAACAGCCAGCTGAGCTCGGAGCTGCAGCAGGTCAGCCAGACGCTGTCCATCATCAACACAGGTCTGCTGCAGACACCAGGGCCGTGATGGAGACATAAAGAGGGTGTGTCAGACAGAAGCAAGATGCTATTACGAGCCTTCCTGAAGACTGTTGTCCTGTTTGTAGTTGTCAATGCTCAAGTATCTTAGAAAAATTATTGAATATTTCTTTAAAAAGCTATTCGTTCGTTTTATTTTTTTGTGTGTGTTGTGTTTTTGCTGAAAAAAAAAAGCTGTAACCACCATTGCCACTGTGCACAATTGTTATGTTACTTTCTAGTGTTACTTTCCAATTGTTATGTTACTTTCCAGTGCAATGTTAGCAAGTGAGTAATGTTTATAGTTGAGTGAAATGTTGGTATTTAATTTGATATTTATGTGCCATATAGGTGTGATGCAAGAAAATGCTGGAATGTTCACAATAGGTCATGAAACGAGCCAGCAGACTTAGCTTTTACAACAAGTCAGTGTACACAGATTTTGTTCACTAATAAAGCATTTGCAAAAAAAACTTGGGAGTTTGTTGGTTCCTACCACTCTTGTCTCAGATAATGAGACACACTAGCAGACGTTCCTGTCATTCATCCATTTTCCATGCCCATTTATTTATTTCTATTCAGGGTTGCAGGGAAGCTGGAGACTATCCCAGCATGCATTGGGTGGTAGTCAGGGAAACACCCTGAACAGGTTGCCAGTTCATCACAAGGCTACAACACAGACAAACACACTAGTGATATCATCTTTTGTGATATTTTTAGTAACTAAAGCCTCAATTCCCATCTTCTTTATTGAATACTCATGATTATGACATGATCATGGTAACAGTTAATATGAATAGCAAAGGTCAAACTACACTAGAGTGAGATTTGGATTAATAGTAAAAGCCTCACTAATACACCACATGTAACTGACAAAGCATTGTATTTTGATTTTTAGATCTTTTTTTTTTAATTCATTCACCACTTTCTAATAACATTACTTATGTATTATTATCTTTCTAAAACTATAAGTTGGTTAAACACAGCTGTCGGTGTTTGTGTACGTGTGTGAGTCACCTAATAGAATATCGTGACAGCATGTTTTACCCTGCAGCCACCAATTTTAACAGAAGAGCTTCACAAAGCAACTCAGATATGCTGAAATTATGATTTTAAGTGAGATTTAGACACATATAATTAAGCCTCAAATGTATCTGCTTCTATTAGAGATGTGACTCAACAAAAATTGCATGTTTTTAACCCGACTCTCCTCTCCATGTGCTCTCCTCCATCACAGATTCTGGGAAATTACCCTCCCTTAGTCTGTGATCACAATAATTACGGGTCCAGTTACCAAGAAACAAGGAGTGGCTTACTGTACTCACAGGCTCAGCTCATACCTTACTCCCCACTGTACAGAGTTTTTCAATAAACTTTATTTATTAAAAGCTCTGATCAACAATCTTGACATTTGACAAACCATGCAAAATGATGACCTCCGATGGATAAAGTGCCAACAGCATCCACAGCTGTATTTCAATACAGTGATTGAGGAATCGGCTGAGTTCGATTAGACCTTTCACCAATCATGAAATGAAAACGGCAGCATAAAAGAAAACAAGCTTCACGGGCAATTTCAAAAGTTGGGGGCCATTTAATTTCTGCTGCTCTATAATTACAGTATTATTGTAGTGTTGTATTAGTTTGCTTATGCCAATAACTGCAGCACATCAGTAACCTACCAATTCTACAATTTCAAACATACCTGTGTATCTTGACCTCATTCAAAACGGCTCATACTTAATGACCATGACATTCTATTCAATGAATTTGACTTCTATTCGACACAAGGAAATTGAGAACTGAAAATAAATTACTGCTACGGTTTTGGTGACTGAGAGTAGAAAAATAGCCCTCTTTAAAGTTGATAAATCTACTTATGAAAAATTACACTCAAGAGTCCACAGGTTCGGTGACCGACGTGTTATTTCTCTCTCTCTCTCCAAAAAAAAAAAAAAAGCTTTCAAATATATATTTTACAAACCTAGGAGAGAAAAAAATCATCATGATAATACAGATGACAATCCATCAAAGCGATTTGAAAACTGCCTGTGCCTTATTACAGAGCTGACAGGAGAGTGACATTTCTGACAGGTGGTTCCTGTTTGCTGGATATCGGCCAAGAGCAGGAACAGTGTTAAGGGGCCCGGTCTATTTGCCCACAGTGAAGGACTGCAATCCAGTGATGGCTCTGCCCAGGATGAGAGCGTGGATATCATGGGTACCTGGAAAAAGAGATAACACGGTGTGACTTAGGACGAACAGGTCTAATACTTGTGTAGGTGTAACATTGGTGGGTATTGGTTGGGATTATAGTATTCCTTCAGAACAATATTCATCAGCTGCAGAGCAATTTAGTTAAATGAAAGTTATGAAATGTATTTAGTGGTAGATGTTAAAGCCAAATACTGCCTTTGCTCACTACAGTCTGACAGTCAAATACGGCGCACACACACCAAGCTTGAACACGCCCACACACTTGTGAATCGTTCCCGCCTCACCTTCGTAAGTGTTGACAGATTCCAGGTTCATGACGTGACGGATGACGTGGTACTCGTCGGCGATTCCGTTTCCTCCCAGCATGTCTCTGGCCTGCCGGGCGATGTCCAGCGCTTTGCCACAGTTGTTCCTCTTCAGCATGGATATCATCTCTGGGGCCGCTCTGTTGAGAAATACATACAGACGCGGCAAATGAGAAAATGGATCTTAAGGTCCAAGGTTATCACATTATGAAATACTTTGGTGGACTTTTTTTATGACGTTTTTTTGGGCACCGAGGCCACCCTGCTGCTCTTGTGCATTTCGGACACAAAACAAGACGACAGTGCTAATTTCATCTCATAGACCTAGCTAACGAATTTCAGTAAGGAGTTCGAGCTGTCATTACTTCTTTTCATCGATGAGTCTTCCCAGCCGCAGACAGGACTGCAGGCCGATGGTGATGTCTGTCAGCATGTCAGCCATTTTCTTCTGCATCAGCTGATTCCTGGCCAGAGGCACGCCAAACTGGATTCTGGGTTAGAGGACAAGAAAAGCATTTTATTTTCACGTTTTTCAACAAAACATGTACTAGTATGAGATAAAAAAAACAGAATCTGACCAAAAACATATGCTTTCTAATGAATACATGCTCAATTCTGTAAATTAGCAATGCAAATCGAGTCACTGATTTACCTAATTCTAAGTCATTGATAATGAAATCACTGAGATACAGAATACT
The DNA here is from genome assembly GCA_900302615.1 of Holocentrus rufus. Taxonomy (NCBI): domain Eukaryota; kingdom Metazoa; phylum Chordata; class Actinopteri; order Holocentriformes; family Holocentridae; genus Holocentrus; species Holocentrus rufus. Next base: position 6,856 of record OMLF01035860.1, read on the forward strand.
CAGGAATGAATCAAAACTCTTGTATGACAGGGAAGGAGCACAGACCTAATCTAAGGGCCATTCCCGGGCCCCTGACCTCTCACCTGTCAAGTGTGTACTGACGAGCGGTGTGGAAACAGAACTCTGCAGCGCCCAGAGAGCCCCACGCGATACCGTACCGCGCGTTGTTCAAACAGCCAAAAGGACCCTGGAACCAGAGAAAAGTAGAGGGATGAGAATGTTGTAATCACACACACAAAAGTGTGGCAGGTCATAGTCTAGTTTACTCACCCCCAGGCCAGAGGCTTTAGGCAGAAGGTTCTCCTCAGGGACCTCCACCTCGTCCATGAGGATCATGCCGGTGGCAGACGCCCTCAGGGAGAACTTCCCCTCGATCTTAGGTGTGGAGAAGCCCTTCATGCCGCGCTCCAAGATGAAGCCGCGGACCTTCCCATCCTCGCATTTGGCCCAGACTACGGCGATATCGGCTAGTGGAGAGTTGGTGATCCTGCAGGTGGAAGAGGAATCAAACGTCAGCAAGAGGCCTTTGTGGCACACCTAGCTAGTTATACAAACAAAAAGATAAGTGACTGCCAAAATCCGGTATTTTGGTGGATTTTTTTGACGCAATTGAATCTGCATTTACCACTGCAGAAAAAAAAGATCACTTGTTAAACATTTTATGTTTGCACACTTAATTAGATAACGGATTGCCATGTACACATTCTGTGTCAGTGTTCCGTGATGAGTGAAATTAGAGGTTGAACACGGAAACAAACTTCAGTCCTTCAGTTCTAGGGGCCATGAATCCAGACACTAGACGAATAACATCTCAGGTAGTTTCAATATTTTAACTGTCAAGAGCTCCACCATGTGGACAACTAAGGCTTAAACAATAGCATGGTGTGTCCAGGTCATGCGGCTTTCTAGGAAACAACTAAATCCTAGATGTTAAAAATAGAAAGGCTACTCAAAATTCCCACAATATATCTAAGGGCAGAAAAAAAACATAAGATAAAGGCAAGGAAATTAAATGAAAAGAGTTGCATCGATGGTTGTCATGCGCCCAGCAAGTCTTTCCACTTTGAAACGCATTTCATTCTTGGTCTTATGTGTGACCAAGAACAACGCATGGGAGCCAATACGCCTGTAAACATCAAAGACTTCCAAAACTAATTAACTTGCCAATTAACTGCCAACGAATGTAACCATTTCACCTCCAGTCAGTTAACTGCCGTGGCTCATAAACACAGCCATGGTCGCACTAGACTGAACTATCAACAGAAGCCCTCACCGTTAATCTCCCGTATCTGACAGGTCACGCTGCTCCCATGAATCTGTTTACATTCTTGACGCCTCTAGACCCTTGTTCTGAAATAGTCCTCCAACGATAGAAATAATCTGAGCCTTCACACAGTTCTGCTCTTGCAGTGATGCATAATAAATCCCTTGATTCATAAGGTTTTAGGCCCTTTCTCAGATGTCAAGCTTTCAAAAAATGTTCAGGCAGGTATTAAAACTGTCATCAAAGCATTTAGTGTTTTTGTAATACAAAACAATAGGTGTATATGGGGAACTATCACATTGGTATAAAAGGATATTTGCCTCCTTTATATCAGGTCTCTACCCCTTTTGAAGAATGCTATGCACAACGTAACAAAGCTTTGGGGAGTAAAATGTGAATTCCAAAACAGTTTCTCCACCAGTAAGATGCTTTTCAGTGAAACCGTGTCTGTTATCATGACTTATGTCCACAACTTCAAGAATTCCACTCAGTCCGCTCACCAGGTCTTGGAGCCATTGAGAGTGTAGGTGCGACTGGATGGATTGTACTTGGCTTTGGTCTCCATGCCGCTGGGGTCGCTGCCATGGTTCGGCTCCGTCAAGCCAAAGCAGCCCAGAATCTCCCCACGAGCTGGAAGAGGAGGGCTGGTTAGAACACTGGACAAAGCAAGCGAGATTTAACAGAGGTCGCAGTCGATACTATCGGAGTTTGTTTTCGTGCTCGAGAAAGTCCTGGGACAAGACCTCTATTAAAACATTTACTCTGTGCTATCTCAGTTTATACTGAGTTTAAGACTTAAGGTCAGTAGCATGTTTCATTATCTTAACTTCAAGCTGTTTGTTTCTCCCACCCTTTCTCCTTACCCAGCCTGGGGAGGTACTTCTGTTTCTGCTCCTCTGTGCCGTAAGCGTAGATGGGGTGCATGACCAGAGAGGACTGCACGCTCATGACGGAGCGGTAGCCGCTGTCCACTCTCTCCACTTCTCTTGCAATCAAACCATAGGCCACATAGCTTGTCCCGGCACAACCATAACCTTTATATCAAAAAGGGGGAGAGGTTGAAAGTGTCAGGAAAAGTGTCTGGAGTGTGGAGGTTCATACAGTAAAATATTACATGTTTTACTGGCTTTGGCAAAGTACACATGGTCAGAAAGTCCTCAAAAGTAAACAACATTTTTCCCACAGTTTGCTGGTGACCAAAGTCCAAAGGCAGCTACTTCATTCTAGAGAAGTTTGGTTGTTTGATAGGAGGCCTGTGTTTAAACTTTGCGGTCTACAATTACATGACACAAAAAAGCCAATCTGTGGTTTGTTCTGTTTAGCTCTTCAAAAGGAGATGGAAAGATTTGGTCTTGGATTGAAATGGCAATTTCAATGTAATGAGCAATGAGAAGTGCAGTTGTTAAAACAAAAGGGACGTGGCTGTCAGGAGGTTTAGTTTGAAACAGACTGACCTTTGATGGTTGGGCCCAAGATACCCAGCTCTCCCATCTCTGACACGATCTCTCTGTGGAACACTGAAAGAAAATGGCAAAACAAGCTGTCAGATGTGTTAAAGTTCTAACAATGACAGTTTACAGACTCCATGCCAACTCAAGTGAAAAATTAAACAGCCTAGAGAATGTATCTAAGGGGGTGAATATGAGCCTCTGACTTACCTTCATTTCTGTTTGCGATCAGGATGCGGGGCATGAGTTTCTCCTGGCAGTAGGTCCGGAAGGAATCTCTGATCATGATCTCCTCCTCAGTCAGCTGGCCCTCCAGATCCAGGGCATCGCGCCAGTTGAACTGGACCTTGGCTGTAAGACAGTTTGACAGAAAGCCATCAAACCATAGTTCACAGTGTGTTTTAGTGCATGCATAAATTTCACAATGTTAGACTGTGATTTCAGATCTCAACAGCATATTTCAACACCTACGTGCTTTGATCTTCTGCTCAGTCTTCTCTGCATCTGTAGGAATAAAATACAGATACTGGCCAGTTATTACAAAAGTTGACAGCATTATCTAATAAGTATAAAAACTGCAATCTCTGCAATTGCTCAAATTGAATTGAACATGAATGTCACAGTGCTTAAACATTACCTCATTTCCCCACCAAAAGTCTAAATTAGTTAAAAGTAAATTACCAATGTCATTTGGAGTTAAAGCCCATTTACTACTGTCTACTTCTTATTCACACTTCCCCCAGTTGTTTTGCAATACACGTGTAATTAAAATTTTATGGTGTCATATCTAGATTGAAGGTAGATAACTACAAAGACAAAGACAAGTCTTTCATTTCTCCCTATAGATGTCAGATGTTTGACAATAAGCACAATGTAAGGTAATGTGTGTGCTTATATGTTAAAAGTCAACTTTGGGCACAATGAAATAAAACTAAAATAGAAATTGTGACTAAGCAAAATTGAGGCTTTATATTTAGTGTATACATATTTACTTTTCACATCTGTTGAACAAGTTTTTCATAATGCACAAGTATGAATGGCAGCAAGCAGAAAATGAGCCCTTATATCTCCTACAATGCAGACAACACTAGGAATCATGCGAAGTACAGAAGTACTAGACAATTAGCACAAATTAAAATAAATACATTTAAATATCCAGTATTACCTTACAAAAAGACATGATGTTACTACATTTACTTATGCCTAAACTTGGCCTTTGGTTATAGCTAGACAAGGTTGTATGTGATGGTTAAAATGTAAGAGTCAATACCCTGTCTGGCAGGTGCTGCAGTCCCCTGTGCTCTGGAGGCTGAGATGATTGCACATCTCTGAGGGTTGACCAAGAGACGGGACACAGCACTTCTCAATGCCATGACGGAAAGTATTCTAGAAGATAAGGAGAAAATAAATATTTTAGGGTTAGGTTAAGTTAACTATGTACAGGTAAAGTAAGTTAGATGCAGTAAAAACAACTGCCACACTCTTCAATTTGCACTCAAAAACAACAGCAGTTACAAGTCTTGCTGCAGTGGCTTAGCTGTTATGCGATACTGTGCTGTTCGTTTTCATTGAGGCAACCTGTCACGGAAGCATACCTTTGAGAAAAGAACCAACTGGCACTGGTTTTTCTGTCAAGCTAGCCTAATTAGCTAGCTATATAGCGTTCAGTAACATTAGTTACAATACTCCCATTAGCTCATAACTTGAGTGAGAAAAAAAGATGATTTCCGAACGACCATTAACGTTACAGCGCTGTATGAGCTCTGTGTTTTGAAAGTAATATAACTATGCTGACAACTTAAATAGGGATATTTACCTGTAATTAATCGTATAATAAGTCCGTGTCCTAGCTTCACTTCTTTGCCTCTCAGGTTAACAGGGCAGTGGGAGCAAACGTCAAAACAGGCACCACGTCATGCCGTAAAGAGAGCCAAGATGGCTGCAATGTGTGGCCATGTTGAATGTGGCACCGCCGCTGAAGAGTATGCAAGAAATTAAAAAACGGTTGCCTGAAGACACTTTTAAAAAGAAACTGTATTATTAGGGTACAGAAATACTAAATCTCATAGTAACAGATACAACTGCGGAGGAACTCTTTATATCCATCATCACTAAAGATGGCAGCCACTGGAAGTCGCTTCAGCTAAACGGATCTGGCAACTAAAGAAACGTCTCTGATTGGTTTACTAGCAGGGGCGTGAGATTCGAGGCGTGTTTATGGTTCATATTTCATTTCCCAGAATAACTGGACCCCATATATTTGGGCCAACTTGCCCAGACAATAGGACAGTCTTTCATGCTTTCTACCAGCCAATTATCCTGTCTGCAGGATGATTTGGCTTGTAAATAATATTTGTTTATCACTATACTGATTTGTTATCATACTATTGCTAACAAAGGAAACACTTTAGGGGATTTTTTTTTCCAGGGTGACCTTTCTACCAAAAATATTCCTTGCAGGAGACCAGAGGGCTTTTCCCACTCCAGTCAGTTTACTTTAATGGTAACCATGACATACCAGCACCAGCAGGGTGCAGCATTCAGTAAGACAAATTCAGATGCCAGGTTAAGTGTAGAAAGGATAACATTCATTTTGTTAAATCGGTGTAACCAGTTACAGAAAGACACACTTGCAATATGAAAAACCTTAAAACTCCTAATGAGGATGTCGTTCACGCTCTGCAAGGCAATAACTGCAAGTTGGTGAGAACAATCTGTGAACAAGACAATGGGGAGTCTTGCATCTTTTTCCAAGCCGGCACCACGTACTGAGCTTTGTGTTCATTTAAACTGTCAAAGGAATTTTTTGTAGTGTTTTTCATTTCTTGTTCCACTACTCACCATGTAAGTCAAACCAAAAGATTTTAGATCAGTTTACAGCTTCCTCTCCTCTTTGGCATTTAGTAGAATTCTTGGACTGCACAGTTACACAGCTATAATACATATTAATATGCACATCTTCCAGCGAACTTTATTAGGTCAACAAAATGTTTAGTCAGTATGCTGCATGCTGCTAGGGCTGTCCCAGCCGGCCCTTTAATAGGCCGATCGGGGAAAACTAGGCTAGATCGCATACACTTTCCATTATTAAACCACAGACAACCACAAAAATGTGTTTACTGTAATTTTTGCATTATTATACAACCTCTTTGAAATTTGTTTATAGATTGTCTGTTGTTAGAATATAGGCCATTATGATTAGATAGATTACAAATCAAACAGACATATTATAATTAATCTAATATGCTGCTATTGTCTGAAAGTGAAATATTATCGCGGTCGTCCTATCCTTATGTTCGTAATTGTTGGAAGAATTTGGAAAAATGGACATTGTCCCGTTATAAGGACAATCTCCCGCCCCCGGTCAGTGATTCGTCGAGCGCCTTGTCAATCAGAGCATCCTCCTCTTTCATTGGTCGGCACTCTCCTCCAAGGAATGTCTCTGTAAATGTTTCGAAGACAGTTGAGATTTGGAGCGGACTTCTGCGAACTGCGAGAACTGACAGACCCACAACAACGACAGACCCTGTGAAGACCAGGACTATGATCTAGTTTTCAGTCTGGGGCTTGTTTGAAGCAGAAGACGTTTCTCCTTAATCATGGAACTGGAGGAGAAGCCGAAATATGGTAATTATTTAAAGCCCCAAAATGACCATGCATGCTTCATCTGTTCTTGTTTATCACTCAAGGAGCGAGTCACAGCACTTGTGTTTGTCTGAGAGGAAAATGATAGCTGCTTATTGCAATAATACTAGTAAAATAAACTAGTTTATTCTTTGCGTGTGAATCACACAAAATCTTAGCTTCTTTTGTTGGTCTCGTTGTTGCAAGCCTCCATAGCGGTGGTCCACTTTTCCCTCGCACCCCAAAATGACTTGAACTTCTGCATATGGAGCATGTAAATATTTAGAGTTTTTGTGAATAGTTCCGCCCACTGCGTACACAAACAACGCAGAAGTATTTTGCCTGTCAGGAAACGAAAAGTGAGGGAAACTGATAGAGTGAATAAGCTGCTGTTAAATATACCTACAAATTGTAAGGGTATACAATGTCCTAGTTTATCTTTTGGTTGTCCAGTTGCTGCTACATTCCTCAGATTGGTATGGCAGGCAAGAGCAAGAGGAGCTCAGCTTAGTCACAAGTATGCCCAGCTAGCTATGTATAGAACATAGCTAATTAGAGAATACCTCATAACATAAGAATAGTGTTTTCATTTGACAGCTGGACGCCTTGGCTCCTTCTTGGTCTTATATGATACCTTTTATTTTCATATTCGAACAATCATGCTCAATTCCAGGGATACATGTGGTTTCAAATCTTTAAAGAATTGTAATATGAACTCTATCTGTGATGTTGAAAACAGGCCTAAGAAATCTCTCCAGCTGCCATGGGATTGCCACAGTGTATACTGTTGTAATTTTAGGTTCAGCACACCCTCCTTACCCCACATACCCTTTATAAATGTATTTTAGTCGGGACACGCCCTGCTAGATGATGGGAATGGTACATTACTCTTAAGCAGCCAAAAGTGAAAGTTCTTTCTAAGGAACTCTTTTGTCCTCCTTTGTTCTGTCATAGTATGGTTTTAATGAAGTGCTTTCCTCTTGTTGTTTGTACCCTTTTCCTCTCTGTCTGTCCCACGATGGCTAATCGGTTTACATGACAAACTCTCATTTTAACCCTTCCCACCTGATACTAGAGTACTGTAAGTGCCATTACTTGTAATAGCCAAAATTTCTATAATTTGTCAAGGATTGAGACGGTATATTTTAGGACAAGATGACAAATGGTTAGAAGCTCAGGAGGAACATAATTGCATTTTGGACCACGGGAGTAAGCAGTGGTGACTTGGCTGCAAATGCACTTAAGTGCTAACTGCGGTATGAGAAAACATGGATGCCAGTAGCCTCAAGCAACGTTCAGCGAGACACCTCTTCACATGCAGAATTAATATTTCTCAAATGATCAATGCATCTTGAGACCAAAGGCAGCGCAGCTAAAAACAAGTTGAGGTTGTTAAGAGTCCCTCTTTGCATTCATTAAGCTGATGGATGGTCCTAACTAATGTTGCTGTTGCTGTTTTGCTGTCGTCAATGCCATGTGTCTTCATTTCATAGTAGTTTTATATGCTTGGAAGGCGTAGTCACGCACCATAATTTAGCTTGGCTGTAAAACGAAGGGATGTGCATCATAACGTGTCCTTCTCCTTTCTTCTGTTCAGCACTTGTCCATTTTGCAATTCTGAGGAATGTGTCATACTATTCGTCTGAAGCATCACTCAATTGCATTACCCTCACATCCGGTACTGCATTCATGAGCTTAATGTGTCATCCCACAGGAGGAACGTTTCAGAAATACAGCGTGTGTAGAATACTTCCCTGACAAGCTGTAGGATCCACCGCTGTTTCACATGTTGGAGTAATTTCAGGCTGAGATATATCAAGAAACCTTAATGACAGGATCAGAACCAGCCTGCAGCCATGCCCTGCTGTAGATTAAGTGTAATTATAAGCCATTTTTAGCAGAGTGGTTTGAAACCTGATCCCGAGTCTCTCTGATCTGCGTTTGTGCAGTTTGCTGAATCGCGAGCTTTTCAGCTGCATTTGAAGATTTAACTTTTTTGGCCTGGTTCATCTGTTTTCAAGCAAAGTGTCTTGTTTATCCTCAGCAGTCTCTAACGGCCATGCCCTGCAGAAGAGGGAAAATCTGCATGATTACTGCCAGACTTTTTTCCACTTTAATATGCTTGATCTCAGCCGTATAACCCAAACAGAATCATGTGACTTTGCTAACTTGGTGGTGATTCTGCCAGCGAGCCAGCAATCTGGAGCACAAAGGCCTGTTGAGAGCAGAGTGAGACTGGATGGTTAGTATAAGTTAAGGGCAGGCAAAATGAGTTTGCAGAGGAAGATAGGCAAAAGCGTACTGTAAATTGGGCTGCATAGTTTCTAAGATCTGCCCTTCCTTCCCGAACCAGGAGCTGTTTCTGTTGAACTTGGCTGATCTCGCCGACCGTCCTCAGTGCAAATGACGCTCTTTGACCTTCTCTTTATTTCATGTAACCGTGACTTAAAATCCCCTCATGCATTGGGGTCAGGACTGTGGGAGGACTTTGCTTCTGAGGAATTAGGTCAGCATTGCAGAATGTTTTGATTATACGATGCTTGCTTCCGGTTTTGCTGCTTTTATCAGTCGACAGCCTTGCTAATTGATCCTCTGTAATTGCCAGGTGCTGAAATGGTATATCTGCACCGAGGGAGGAAGTCCAAGTGATATATGAGTGGGATTTCCGTTTCAATGTACTGTAGCGCCTTCTGTCATCTTGAGTCTGAGTGACTGAAGTAGCTGCACCAGGTGGACCATGTGAGATAAGAGCTGGATGTTAGGGGCTCATCATTTATCATCTCTTAAGACAGGAGAAGAGGGGAGGTCTCACCCAGACGCTGATCTGAGGTCAGGAGGGGCTCACACTGTAAAGAGGAACTTCTTGTCGGGAGGATGACGCAGGACAGATGGATTGAGATGAAATGTTACAGCTGCCCTTTGATGAAACACTTGTCACAAACTAAACAATACTGCCTCGCTTTTAGCTTGACTTCTATGCGTTTACCAATTTGGATACGGAGGCTTTTGATTTGCCCAAGCTTGGCAGAAGTTTCTAACCTGGACTCTTTCAATCAAAGTGAAAACATGACAGCCGACGCTTTTGGGTTCGCAAGGCTTTCAGACGTCTTCGGAGACACTGAGACAGCGAGAATTTAATTTTCCCATCGGCTCCAGGGGGACGCCAGACAAATCATCAGACTACACCGAGTCAGACTGTACAACCTTATGAGGCTGTCCGAGTTCATATTTGTTCTCCCAGTGGCGGTTCACTGGTTTATTGTTGGTGTTATCAACCTCCTCGATTCATCTGAAATGAATACAGGCTCGTGTTGTTGACCAGGCACAGGGGCAACTGGGAAACAGACCTTGTGTATTGCGGGACAATAAGCATCATTCTTTCTGCTCCTCACCACACTATCAGCAGCTGTTGAATTATATCTCTAGTTCTCAGGCTGAATTGTCCTGTACTGCGATGTAATCTGTCAAATGATAGAATACATTCAGTCAGTTTAAACAGTGAGACTGCTCTTCCGTTGCAAAGTGAAAGTGAAGAAAGGAAAGCTTTTTTGCAGGTGCTGTATCCTGGCGTTGCTTTGTCTGTAAATATATTTAAACTTGGACAACACACCACACCCACTTACTGCTATTAGAGACGTGGGAGGCCAGCAGGGAGGGAGGTTGCAGCTTCTTAGAGTCTGCCTGCTGTATTGCCTTGCTATGTCCTTGTCTTACAGGGTTCAGTGTCCTGTGAAAACCTTCTATCTCCAAAGTGGCAGGAGCAAAAAATAAATAAATAGATAAATAAATCCTGGTTTTAGCTCGACCACATTGCATGTCTGAGGTTACCCGGCGGCTTTTAAAAGTGTTTCGGTAGCCTAAAAAGTCAGAATTTTCACATTCGCTTGCAAACTGTACCATCTTTCAAAGGAAGTGAAAACGTGAGAGTCACCAAGACTGGAATTACAAGGTTTTCACATGGCATCAGCGATACGTTGTTCTCCCCCCATCAGCTGATAGATGATGCGAAATACTGTCAGATTTAAGTGATTTATGTATAAGAAACCACATCAATCAAATACTGTCCGCTGGCTCATCCGGCAGCTAACTTTGGCTGGATGCTAAAAACAACAATACCATGCAACTTCATTTACAAAGTAGCAGGAGACACACACATTCATCTTATATGAAGATAGAGGAAATAGGCTGTGACTAAATTTCCTGGACAGGGGAGGTGAAGGGCTGCGGCATGACAATAATACTGGGAAACTCAGCTGAGGAAACTCCAAAACAAAGTAAAAAGACCCACCTTAAGAAAGTTTAAGAGGAAAACAATGCAGGATGTGCCTCTCTTAAAGTGATAGTCTTTTGACAAAACACTGATAAAACCTTATGATTACAGTAACAGTCACCCCTCAAACTCACCCATTTGATTTTTTCATTTTGGGAGCATCATCCAAAATGTGAAATTTAAAACATACGGCATGAAGATAAAATCATTTAACTGACTGACTATTTTGAATAGTATTTTTTTCCTGTTTGAAGGCAATTGATTATTAATGGTTTAATAATAGCAATCAGAAAAAAACTGTGCTTTTATTTTCCGGTGACATTGGGCACTCGCAGAGTTTGTGTCTCTTTAAATTTGTGGCTTTGCAAATAGTCATTAGGAAAATAGGCTGGCATTTCATGATTCAATCAAAACTCGCACCCTTGTAGCAAATGTTATTTGTCTTTGTAACGGTCTTAGTCAATTCAGAGGTGGCGTCTGGGCCACATGACGGTGGCGCTTCATTGGAATTGGATTAGGTCCTTGGGAAAGTATGCTTTTAACAGATTAAACCCGTTTTCCACCGCCACCCGCCCTGCTTCCCTCTCACACCCACGCCAACGTTTATCCTGCTCAAGAAAAAAATAAATACTGAGAAAGAAAGACGTGAGATAACATGAAATTGCTTTTCTTAAAATGAATGGCACAGATCACGATACACACTTAAAATAGCTCTTGTATCTAATTCTTAGCCTTCGTTTTAGCCTATTTGGAGTGCCAGATGGGTGGGGTTTACTGCATCAGCCCTAAATTGGCATTAAACTATTGCAACTTTATGTCAGTTATTGTGCTGACCCGTGTGACAAACCCAAGCAGATTATAATAAATGTTTTCTGATCTGCACATACAGTTTGGCCTCTGCTATCTGCCACTGACAATAGAGGGAAGTGAGAATAGTCCCCATGTGTGTTTTTGCCTGGTATTATGTAACAAATTCAATTTCTACCTAAATAGTCAGCCCTCGGTTTCATATCGACTCACTGAAAGGCGGGTTTTGTGCGTGGAAAATTAGTTATGGCAAAGCCAGAGCTCCAGGAGCCCATAACGCCGGCCCCGCAACGGCAGAACAGAGCAGATGGAAAGTTTCAGTCATTCTGGCCGAATCTTCTCTTTCTCCCTGCATCTGTGCAAAGAATTTGTAACACTCGGTCCGTTTGTGTTACTGTATGAGCGTTCAGACTCTTCTGTGGAAATGCTGAATAGAGGCTCACACACTCCCTAATTGACTTTGACTGTTGAATGCAGACAACAGAGAGCAATCCAAGAGCCCCCCCACCCCCCTT
>OMLF01035860.1:19559-31423 GCA_900302615.1 Holocentrus rufus
GGGGGGGGGGGGGGAGGAGAGGGAGGAGATAAGAGGGAGACGGACAGGTGACTGGAGGCAGCTGTTGCAGGAAAAACACAAGGAGAAGTCTGAGGTGGAGCAGCGCTGCCTCAGTTTGCAGCTATCCGGGGACAGGTTGGACAGGTTTTTCCCTCCACAATACCTGCGTCTCCCTCTCTGTTGACCGTTTTTGCATACGCCCTGCCGGTGGGAGAGAGGAGGAACTGATACAGAGGACAAAGCTGGTGGGGGGAGAGAGAGGTGGAAAGAGTTGAGAGGGTTTTCTGTTCATCTCAACATTTGGCCCAGAGAGGAGTTTCGCGATGCCTGAGGACGGGGAGTATTTTGGAAAGCATGGTAACTACTGATTTCAGTTTCACCTCGACTACAAGCTAATTCCTCTTTTTTTGTCTCCATCCGAGAAACATCATGTAACCTGCTGAGTAGTTCTTCGCAAAAGTGTCTATCGGTTCATCCTCAGGCTTGTCTTTTCTCATGGCTGAAAGGGAGGAGTGGGTCTCTTGAATTCTGCTTTGCCATGAAGTGATTTTTTTTGTTTTTTTGGAACGAAACTGGAGCGGCAGTATCAGCTTGTTGACATGGCGGAGGAGGGAATGGGTGTGTGTTCAACCTGCTGGCGGCGTTGGCTGATTGCACAGGTGTGCCGGAGTGCGGGCAGCGCTTTTTTATCAGCTGTTTTCTCTTGCACCAAATGTGGCCGCGCCGTGTGTGGATAATGATTGCCAGCTGATTAGTAAGGCTGGAACATCTCACTGACTGGATGCTTTTTGTACCTCTGGCGTGGGTTGCTGCGGCTAAATAAGATTTAACAAGACTGCCTTTCTCTTGCACTTCCTTGTCGAATGTTGAGTGTGTTTCTGTGTTGAATTATTTTGAAAATATTGTTGTAGTTGAGCCGTATCAGGCGCAGGTTTTCTTTCCAGCCAAAGATGAACCAGGTGATTTCCAGCCAGGTGTGTTAATTAGTGTTTTAATTAGTGAAATCACTTCACCAGGTGTGTTAATTAGTGTGTTACTTGGTGTACTCCTAAATGAGCTGCACACTCTTGGCCCTCATGTTATATTTGGGGAAACAAAGCAGACCTTGGCTCAGCTGTTTTGTTACCATATCAAGAGGAGTGATAATGCTCACAGGCTACATGAAATCCTACACCTGTGCTCGCTCTGGTTCTCTTTGTCAAAGAGGAAGCTGTGTTAGAAGGACTTATGCATCTCTAAGAGCTTGTCTGGTAAATGCTTGCTGCAGCATTATCACTCCGGCAGCATATATTATTAATGTAGCAAGACGCCACGGAGAATATCATACTCCTCTGTCTAGACTCAGAGACTCAGGTGTCGGGACATGCTGCCCTATGTGATGCCACACACGTGCATGGGCACGTTGTGGTCTTGTGGGCTCGAAAGCCCCGCCAGACAGCCGTCATGAGGAATGTTTGGTCATTTTAAGTCAAATTAATAGTTTTGCATTAGAGCTGTGGTTGTGCCGCCAATGTTACTTTTAATGAAATGCTTTTATTTCTGTCTGCCTCCACTCCAGCCGTAATGGTGCGGTTTGCCTTCCAATTTCTTGGGTGGAAACCTGCCGAATGAAAACGATCAAAACTAATGTTTCCCAAATGACACCGCTTGTCTCTCGAGGCAAGACCAATGCTGTCAGGCTGCAGATGAAATGTGCACTGGCTTTTATAAGAGATCCTCTGCCTCACAGCTCTGATGTGGTGACCTTAGATAACCTACTGGCTGATTTAACTGCAATTGGCATATCTGAGGCTTATCAGATGCCTACAGTACATCAGCTCACAGACTAGACACTCTATCTTACCCTGCTGGGCTCTTAAACATCTCAGTCCCACTTGTACCACCTTCTAGTGGCATTTAAACCCCAAACACATTTTCCCATGCGGGCAATTAACCCCAGGAAATGAGTTACTGAGACTGGATTTGTTGTCTTGTATGTGCTGCTGATTAAGAAATGACTGTATACACATAACATATTTTGCTGATCATTTGTACGAGTGAATACAGAGCCATTAGCGGAAATTCAGGTTATCATGACATTCAAATAAATGCAATTCCTCATGCTGTGCTGCATATCAAAATATGGTACCAACTTATTTTGAGTGATGACAAAATTGCCTTTTGGTTTATGGAGATGAGTGTTTGTGGTGACACTTCAGATTCCAGTTTCACCTTCAAATGATCTGCACCGTTTGAAATCCACAGTCATGGCACAGCAAAGTCCCACCAATGAATACTATTATGTTTTTAATGAATCTACATTAAGACTATATCACTATATTAAATATTTTGTTATTTCAAGGCACAGCTTTTATTTACTATTAAATGCTGAATTAATTTAATGAGTAAAATTATACAGCTTTCTTTCAGTTTTTCTAAAATAGTTTACCTACGTTGGAAACAGGCTGCGTTTCCAAAACACCATCAAACTCATAAATGTGCTGCAGTAAATAATTCAGACCCCATCTAGTGGCTGTGCGTGATGCACTGGGTCTGTATTTTCACATGGGGCTCGCCTCTGCTTTGTCACCAGGGAGGAATTTGTCGGGTTGCCAGGGCGTGTCTGCCTCGAGGGAGAAACCCTCTGACAGGGAAATGGGAGGAAAGACAGAGAACGGCTTCTTTAACCTTAAGACGGCTCATAAAAAATCACGTTATCTGGCAGCTTAGTCGTGACTCAAGTCTGAGGGCAAAGTGCCTTTTTGTATTAAATCATGATCAGCAGCAAGATGTCACAAGTGTCTTATCTTGTCAAAACTCAGTTACATAATTCTGCTCAACAAGCCATGCTTTTAGTCAGTGTTTGTGCTCACTGGGTGGTAAATGCAGTTGTTTTTTTTGTGCAGGTGAACCAAGGAAGTATGATCCTACCTTCAAAGGCCCAATCCAAAACAGGTGAGATGCTGTAGAGGCTGTGATATTACCACTGGCTTTCACAGTGTGCAAGAAAATAAAGTATTTCTCATCACCCCAAACCTTTCTTATTCTCTTTTTTACCAGGGGCTGCACAGACATCGTGTGCTGCATCCTCTTCATCCTTGCCATATTGGGTTACATTGCTGTGGGAATACTTGGTGAGGAAACTGCGTCTTGGTTTGTTAGATTAAAAAAATCACTGAAGCCTGAAACGAACAGGTAAAAGTGTAACTTAGTAATACTGTGTGGGTCACTGATAAAAATACACAAAACCACCAGACCACAGTTCAATAATGTGAGATTGACAATATTAGCTAACCCCAGATATCAGTATCAGTGTATATGTTGGATATTATGTGAAAAAGACATTGCGGTAGAAAGCACTTGAGATCATTTTAAAACAGTCTTATCATTAAATAGTTTGTCCAACAGACTCCATTGTACAAAATCGAGTTGCAAAGTGGGCGGGGTCATTTCAGGTGGCCAGAGCTTCATTGTCCCAAAGTTGTTTGTTATGTGACACCTGAGCAATGTTATGTGACACCTGAGCATTTACAACATTTCAGTCGCCATGGAACACTCCCAGCTGTCAGCAGTATGCAAACAGGAACTGCGTTGAAATAATATACGATCATTGAAAAGAAGTCAAAGGCACACGACTTTATACATGAAAACTTTAGGAGCCAGCCACAAGTCCCACAGTGCACTGCCTCAAGAAACAGCCAATCAGCAAACCGGTGAATTTGATAGCGTATCTCTGAGCCGACTTGATACACACATTCTTTGATAATTTCAACAATTATGGTGCAGTATTTTGTTGTTTCTACAACCACCGATCTGAAATACAACATAATTTTATGTTGAATTTGTGTGAATATATTTTGCAGCTTCATTTATTGTAGCTCTGCCCACTTTGTCTATATCTGGTATAGCGGCGAGTTGGCAGAACAGATAAAAAAAACATCGGCCAGTATATCACTGAGTTTTTTATTTCTCAAATAAATATTAGAGAGACAGAGATTGCTTGGTCTTGACATCACAGCTACTTTTTTATATCCTTCGCCTATGACCTCTGCTCTGATTGACTGGTTGCTCGGTGATTCTTCTTGCAGCCTGGTCCCAGGGCGACCCCAGGAAGGTGATCTACCCCACAGACAGCAGAGGCCAGTTCTGTGGGCAGGCCGGCACCCCGCTGGAGTAAGTTGCCTTCCAGTTACGGATTTCACTTGTTACCTGTCACGCCGCTGGACAGTGAAGCGCACTAGCATGATTACATGGGCTCGCGGTGTCATACAGTATTTAGCTGACCTTATTGCTCCATATAGACTGACGACTGCCTCAAGATCTCAGTGTGCTGCATATCTGACTGTTCAGAATCAAGAGGCTATTCGTAGGCAGCAGAGCCTTTTCATACTGCACTCCATATCCCTGTGATATTGAAATCTTAAAACACTCATCATTTTTCACACATATATGACCAGTTTATTTGATTTTTATTCCCTTGGTTTTATTATGTGTGTGACTGCTTATGTGACTGGTTATATTTTATTCTATGCACATTTTATTGCGATAGTTTGTCACTTTTTACCTTCTATGTTATTTTTTTTATAAAGTACACTAAGATAACTCAGTCTTTGTTCTTTAAATAAATTTAAACTCATCATTCTCCTCTGTTCTTTTCATGCCTTTGTCATTCAACGTTTTTGAGCTTTCTTTCTTTGTGTGTGTGTTTGCTTCTGTCTGCCTTAAACAGGAAAAAGCCCCTGCTGTTCTACTTCAACATCATGAAGTGTGCCAGTCCCATGGTGCTGCTGGAGTTCCAGTGTCCCACCACACAGGTGTGAAGTACCTCTTGTACTTTTGTTTGTTCCTACATCAGCACTGACTAAAAACTACATCTTGGTTGATTTTGATACAGTAAGACTCCTGTTTTTGATTTAACTGTCATGTTGGATTTTTTTCCCTCTGCCTCAGATGTGTGTGGAAAAGTGTCCTGACAAGTTCATGACGCTGCTCAAGGCCTACCACACCAGTGATTTTGAATACTACAAGAAATTCTGCAAGGAGGGCGTGACGAACTCAATGGTGAGTTCAGTGTCGCGCCGAATCTTTAGTTGTTGGGACACTTCTGGCTGATTTCAGCCTCTTAGATTTTCCCACGGCTTTGAAACACGTCTTTGCTTTATCCAAACCGTTCCAATGCAGTTTTGATCATGCTGTGTTTCAGGGAGTAACAAATATCCTGAGCCAAGGTCTATGTCCCGCCATGCTGACCCCCAGCAAGCCCTGTGAGTTGACTACTAATATTCTCCTCATCCTCCATCACTTAGTCCTTTTTGCTTCAAGTGTACTGCCCCTGTCTCATTTCTGCAGCATGAAAGCAAAACACATAATTCGTAAAAGGTTATGTTTTATATACTTACCCCTTATGCTGGTTGGGGCAATCTGAAAATGTATAAAATATTAATTTAGTTACTTTATACATCTTAATAATATTGGGAATTTTTACAAAAAACTGAAAGTGTTAAACTTTACTCTTTAGTGCCAATAGTATCTTTCTCCTTGCTCTAGTTTGTCCACATTCGTTACTCATTGCCCAGCCTGTCATGCTGTAACTGTCACTGTTTTTAAGCAGCTTCTTTTTTTTTTTTCATTTTAATAAGATGTATTTTCTTCCACTTACTTCCAGTCACCCGTAGGTGCTTCCCAGCCTTGGGTCAGAAAGGAGGGGCGATCACTGTGGGAAACAACTCTCACTTTGATGATGGAAGCGGGAAAATGAGAGACGCCAAGGATCTAGTGGATGGAGTGAAGTGAGTAGATCAATGGCATCGCTGTGACATAGGACTAAATTAAGCTTTCATGCTGCCACTGTCGCCATTTTGATTCATTTGCTGCAATATGTTGAGTGACTGAGATTTGAAAATGGCTGCCCCCTACTTTACATGAAGGAAATAAAGCCAATCGAGTGCCACTGTGCTCTGTAGTGTAACGACTCTCAATCTTTCCCATAGGAACGCCACTGTGGTCATCGAGGCCCGTCAGGTGGTCATGAAAATCTTTGAGGATTACACACAGTCCTGGTACTGGATCCTCATGTAAGTCACTGTCGCTCATTATCAAAAAAACATCTCCTTCAACATGTTCACACATTTCCTATATTGCAGAGGCCTTGTGTGCAGTGCATGAAATGATACCACCTGTGTTTTACTGCTCACGTTCTCTGCTTAGCTTCTCTTTTCACGCGCTTTTTCTTTCACATTGTTCTCTCCCTGCAGAGGGCTGGTCATTGCTATGCTCACCAGCCTGCTCTTCATTGTCCTGCTGCGCTTCCTGGCAGGGATTATGGTCTGGGTCATGATAGTTTTGGTGATCCTGGTCATAGGATACGGTAAGGGCCGACTTGGTCATGTCTGTTATTCTCACCCCAAATCAGCAGGTGGACCTGATTCCAGAGATGTCAGAAAGTCAGAGTCCTGGAATGGCATTTTCTTCAAGTTTGTATGAAGTAAAAAAACATGGAGGCACAAACTCTAAATGCCACAGCATTTCTTTTAACATATTTGCAAAATTAAAAATACACTTAGCCTTGATTTTTAGTGTCACATCACATCAAAACAGGGTCCAACTGAAGCAGCCCAATGCTCTCTCAATCCCATGTTCTTTCAACATAAAGATAATTTGAAAATGCAGAATCTGACAGCATGTGTTCATAGAATAATATCTGAAATGGTGTTAATGGTCAAGCTGTTCTCTTATTCAAAAGATTTAATGAACATAACAGAAAATGCTTAAGATGCTGACATTAGTGCTGGAATGAACAATATTAGACACATAACATAAAACATTAACAACATACATAATCTAATGTTCCCTCTACATAAAAAAGAATGACATCCATAGTCTACATTTCCTGTGTTATATTTACAAAAAAGGCATAATATAATAGTACGATAATGTACAGAAGTAAACAGTGATAATGGTTCTTGGGAAATGTATTAAAAAAATACATTTAGGAATATAGGTTCACCTCGTAACAAAGAACCTACTTGGTAAACAACTGAACACCATGAATTCAGAATAAACACAGAGCAGCTATCTAGCAAGCTAACAGTATCAAAGACATTGATCTACACACTGGAAATTCCCAGCTTCTGGCTATGAATGAAACACAACACGAGGAGCTACATTTGAGGAAAAATTTCCTTTTTTGTTTGCCTTTGTTTTTGCCTGTGCTACTTCTTTTTCCGTTGCCACTCTGACAATGCTGCACCTGTGTTTTGTGGTTTGTGTGTTGTTTCTGGACAGGAATCTTCCACTGCTACATGGAGTACGCTGCCCTGAAGGGAGAGCCGGGCGCGGATGTAACGCTGCAGGAACTGGGCTTCCAGACAGACTTCTCAGTGTACCTGCAGATCAGACAGACCTGGCTCGCCTTCAGTGAGTACACAGCACACACACACATCTACACACACCCACTCCTGCATGTTTGCGTTCAAATACCTGACGGCTTTGCTACAAAATGAGACCCCCATGCAATCAAAATGAACTACCGGTGAAGATTGCCGGTGAATCCTGTCTGCACAGTGTTGTCTGTTCTCATCATTGTTTACTCTTGCCCGCTCCCTCTCCCACAGTGATTATCCTGGCCATTGTGGAGGTCATAATCATCCTGCTGCTCATCTTCCTCAGGAAGAGGATCCTCATTGCTATTGCTCTTATCAAAGAGGCCAGCAGGTCAGACTTCACATTAGAGCTCTGGATACTGAGAGACATTTAGAGGAGAGTGTGTGTGTGTGGTGGAAAAACAGATCAATGGAAACTAAACGTTAAGCGACTCTGATTTAAAAATCATTTTAGTGTGACTCATAATAATGGATTGAAATTTCAAGTTAATGGTACAGCCACAGATGAGGTAATTGAAATCTAGCTCATAATGACTATATTTTTTTTCCACATTTGTCTTGGATGTGTGTAACCACTCTTTCCCCCCTCCTCACTGGTGCTGTTATTGTTTTGTTTACAGAGCCATCGGGCATGTGATGTCTTCCCTTTTCTACCCTCTGTTCACTTTCCTCCTGCTGGCCATGGTCATCGCCTACTGGGCAGTGACTGCTGTGTATCCTTTCAAGTTACAGTCAGTGGTCTTGAATGATACTTAATTAAGGAACGTCCTTTTTAGGTGGCCGTCTCCAAGTCTGAGGCACCCTGATGCAGTAAAAGTCCTTTATTCAATCACAGTGGAATAAAGGACTTTTAATTTATTTGAGTGCCTTGGACTTTGTGAGAATGCCATCTGACAAAGACTTTTCTTAAGTCATCTTGACAATCTTGGATAATTTCTCCCTGTCCTGACGGGACCCCGATAGATGTTTTTATATTCATACTGCTAACCCTGCCTTGACCCAGAGTAGCACTCTTCTTTTTCTGTTTTTAGACTTGAGTTTTATCATTAAGGGCTGATTACAGCCGAAAGTTTGAAAGTGGACTTTGGACTGGAGGGTGCACACATTATAGGACTAACAGGCATGGAAAGTGAATGAATAACTGTCTCCTCCTCTTCCTCAACAACAGTTGTGGAGCCGCTGACATTTAACCCGCTGCTGCGGTGGAGCTGCCAGATGTGAATGTGTCTAATTGTATGAGTGTTGTATGATATGAATGATGGTGGCATTTTGCATAGCATGGGATTTGTAGTCTTAGAAAAAAGATAAGAAATTCTTTATTAATCCTGAGGGAAACTGAAGTGTCACAACAGCACTGTCAAGCAGACATGACACACAACAATAGAATAGAATGAAATAGATAATAAGTAGAAAAAGGTTATTATATCTTGTGCTGTAACTATACACATAGTAGAAGAAGTTCTTGTCATTGTGGTCCTTGACAGTGTTGATCAGTTTCTTGTCCACCTCTAATGAGCCCGTCTACAAAGTGTTCAATGACACAGACTGTGTGCACTCGAGGAAAACCTGCGACCCAGCTGTGAGTTCTCTCATATCTCATCTTATTGGCCAACAAATTGTCCATTTCCATCAAAATCCACAGGCAGCTTGTTCTCACACAACTGAACTACATTCCCTATAAATGGTCACAGTTTGTGTGCGGACCTCCCAACATAACCTGTCTCTGTGTTCAGAACTTCACCTCCACTCAAATGAAAGCGGACTGCCGGGACTCCGAGTGCCTGTTTGCCTTCTACGGCGGGGAGACGGTTTACCACAAGTACCTGATCGGCCTGCAGTTCTACAACGTCTTCCTCTTCTTCTGGTGTGCCAACTTTGTCACGGCTCTGGGACAGATGACCCTGGCTGGGGCCTTTGCCTCCTACTACTGGGCCTTCGTCAAGCCCGATGACATGCCTGCCTTCCCAGTCTTCTCTGCCTTGGGGAGATCTCTCAGGTGTGTGTGTGTGTGTGTGTATGCATGCTTATGTGTGGCAAGGAGGCTTTGTCATGTTTTTCCAGCATCATCATTGGTCTTATGTGAGTTGCTACATCCTTTTGACGCATGCTGCCTTCATTTGTGTGTCATTTTATTGATACATATGTCTGCGTAGGTTTGTTGATTGGGTTGGACTGTTTGGGTTGGGTTTTGATTATTTCAAACATTTTCCAAATCTTAAAAAAGAAATGGTACTGCAAGTGATGGAGTTTAAGATGAATTCAGTTTGAATGACACCAGGGATCAAAGGGGTTTGAGTTACCTTTGTAACAGCAGATGGCCTCTCAAATGGTTAAAATCTGTTGTGTCTCTTTGTGTTAGGTATCACACAGGAACTCTGGCATTTGGCTCCCTCATCCTCTCCATCATCCAGATCATCAGGGTGCTGCTGGAGTATCTGGACCACAAGCTTAAAGGTGAGTTATCTACTGTTGGATCAAGTCTATAATTATGACAACACACAAACCTTATAGATCTCTGTTTTGACTGTTTGGATAGTTAAGTCAGTTGTTGCCGATCCATTACATTTCTTTGATTGTTTCCTTCCATTCAAACCTGCTCTGCTTATCACTTGTTTGACCCAGGAATGATATCAGATGCCGACCTGTTAGAAAAGGCCCAAGAGGACGTTTTGGTTCTGTGTTGCTTCGATTTTTCTGTACGTGTGTTTGTTCTCCTTCACAGGAGCCCAAAATAAGTGTGCCAGATTCATGCTGTGCTGTCTAAAGTGCTGCTTCTGGTGTCTGGAAAAATTCATCAAGTTCCTCAACAGGAATGCTTACATTATGGTGAGTGGCCTACTTACTTTGGTCGACTCTCCCCTTGTATCCTTGCACATTATTCATATCTTGACGTGTTTGTCCTTGATGTAATGAGTGCCTTTGGCCCCTAGGTGGCGATATATGGTAAAAACTTCTGCACCTCAGCCAGAGATGCCTTCTTCCTCCTTATGAGGAACATGATCAGGTGAGTGTAGATGGTATCTGTGCTCATATGGCATGAATGAATGATTTGTCATTTCTGATGTCATACAGTTGCTAATCATTTTTCCTTTTTCAGTAGGTAAATGATTCTTGTGTTTAATCTCTCAGGGTAGCTGTCCTGGACAAGGTGACAGATTTCCTCTTGTTCCTGGGCAAACTCCTCATTGTGGGGCTTGTGGGTGAGTCAGTTGTTGGCTGTTTCATTCATTTCGTCTTCAATCTTACTGCTTGAAGGTTTTATTTGAATAAGAAAACCTTTTTATTTTCAAAAACGTGAATTATGACTTGTCTTCTGTCTCGCCACATCAGGAATCTTTGCCTTCTTTTTCTTCTCTGGGAGAGTGAAGGCCTTTGAGAACACAGCTCCCAATCTCCACTACTACTGGGTCCCCATCCTGGTGAGTCTGTAGAAATATCAGACTGGACATGCAACTGTCAAAAAGCCCAGAGAAGCAGTTTTTCGTTAACCAGACCCATGAAGCTTTTGCCAGAGCATTCTGTAAAAATGATAATGCAGGGCACATTATTAAGCAATAAACCTTTTTTCACAGCAGCCAATTTGACATGAAATAGCAGGTAAACACAGGTGTTACTAATGACATTAATGCAGGTTCAGTTCCATTTAAGTCTAACAGAGCCAGGGTCCTGCTATTGTTCATGCTGGCTCACTGGAAAGACTCTGCTTCACTTAAATGCAACAGAATATCATTAATGTCATTAGTAACACCTGTGTTTACCTGCAAGTTCATATCAAAATGGCTGCTGTGAAAAAGGTCTATTTATCATCCTAGATGTTCAGGGATGTATTTGGATTTTTTTCTTTTTCGACAACCCATCTTTGTTCATACATAATGGAAGACTAAATTTTATCTGTTTTTTTTTTAATCGCATCCATAATTAATCTGTCGCTATATTCTGGGTGAAATGTGTCATTTTTTCTTACTAGACTGTGGTGGTCGGCTCCTATCTCATTGCCCATGGCTTCTTCAGTGTTTACGCCATGTGTGTGGACACGCTCTTCCTCTGCTTCTGTAAGTAGCTCCTCCTCTCATGTTTGATACCTACATATTACATTCAGATTGGTTACATAAGTGTCAGATGTATATCCATGCATATAAGAAAAGACCAGGGACATGATGTTACATCCAAGACAGGAATTGCTAATTTTGGCAAGATGAATCATTCAGGACTCAAAGCTCACTAATGCACTCAATCAAAACTTTCCTCACTATCTGAACTCGCTCATTAATTCTGGTGTTGGGCTGTCACTTATTCTGAATTGCATGAGTCTGGCGTGCCTCACTTCAAATTTTCAGCACCATTATGAAACAATCTGTGGCTTCTGGCTTATGTTAACATGCTAATTGGCTGGTGCTGGGTTTTGAACTGTTAACTTGCAAAATCTGAAATGCCTGTGGGTGCCTGTGCTTGCTGTTTTGACTTTTCTTTCTCTCTCCCTCTCTGTTGTTTTTCTCTCTCACT
>OMLF01035869.1:6918-19470 GCA_900302615.1 Holocentrus rufus
TTTTTATGAGAGTGTGAAGCGCTCTGCGCGCACGAACAAACATTTATGTCTTTGTTATTGCGGCTATATATAGTTGAAAACAACAATACAACCAGATCTGGTCCTCATTAAAATCAGGAAGCATTTTATCTTCATTCTTCTTATTATCACACTGCCTGTTAATGACAGCTGTGTCAGGGATCACTGAATCCCATACTGGTTTCTGAGGTAGAAACCGGAGACCAAGCACAAGTGACATGTCACGGGAGTTGTCATGAGACTCTTCTAAATCTTGGTCATCACGGGCTTGTGTAAAATCGATGCAAATTACACTGATACTTCATGAAACCACAACAACATGACAGTGGCATTTAATTCTTGGACATGCTACAAATCACTCACTTGACTCTATATGTGCTCATATCAGCCTCTCATTTCAGTTGGTACGTGGGCGGGTGTTAAACTTTTAGACAGAGCAAAGTGCACCCAGTGTTAAGTTTAATACTTGTATTCATGTGGTTTTGAGAACTCCTCCAGCAGCCCATATACTCTCATTCCCAACCCTCAACCCCCAACCCTGCGCCACAAGAAACTAGTCAACTCAAAATTATAGTTTAGTGGAAAAAAAATATATGAGCACACACATAAAAAGTTCAAGAAGCCCTGTTCAATCCAAGACATCAGACACAAGTCCCACAGGGGAGTGTGATGGAACAGAGGGCTGACAGCGGCTAAGTGAATCACCGCTGATCTAAAAGACCGATCTCCGTTACACAGGAAGTGAAACAACGCTGAAGAATCTGGTGGGATCAGGGAAGGGTACCAAGACATACACATGCATGTACGCACATGTATACACCTTCACTTAAGCCGCACACTGTACTCACCAAACATGCGGAGTCAGTTGAGTCACAGGGACAATGACAAACAGAAGACCATATCACCATGACACAGACATGCCAGGTCACAGCCCACATCCAGGTTGCCACCACAAAATGTGTGCCAAAAATTTAGTTTATGAAGTCAGACTGTCACTTGTCTAGACAAGTGCAGCCACTCGTTTTCACTTTTTATACTCGTGGCCATTTAAATTTCACTATTTGCAGCAGGGGTGTTGGGTTTTCTAGACATACCAAGATCAAGCCCCCTGATCGGACTCAACAATCTGCGGCCTTCCTGATGAAACTCTTGCACTCACAGCAGTAAAGTGACTCCAAGCTGCTATGATTATCAGCCTAGGGATTGAAAGAATATTGGTTCATGCAATTACAAATTCAGGAATGCCGCCCCAAACACAGCCTTACTCGCTCCATGAATTGCTGTAAATTCACATAGGAAGAGACTATGTGTGAAAACTTGAGTAACGATAGGAATAACCTGATAGAATAAAAGCCTCCATTACAATACTTCATAGGTAATGAAGCAGTTATTAGAAGTAAGAGTGCACTTCTAATAGATCTGTAATTTCCCCTTGTAACTGCTCTTTCTTTGAAGCATTAAATATATTGAAGACAGCTTGACCCAAGTGCATCTTCTCAAATTTTTCTGGCTCGAAATTGGAAAGTTGTCAGTTTTATGAGGTAATTACATGAGATCTATTAACTTTTATCATGTAAGTAACAAGCAATTTCAGGCTCATTACTATTTATGGAGGCCATAATTTACTGGGGGCCTTCAGGTCAGCGCACTGTGCCTGGCCTCTTCTGTGAGGGAAGCTGTCACATTAAAATGTGACGATCATGCATATGCACTGAGTTGGTGAATCATAAAAATTCTGAGCCATGCTTCCCATCAACTGGCTTCCTCTTGTTCCGTCTTTGGTGTGTGGTTATGAATGATGAGTAGGGCTTCTGCAAACATTGTGTTTTGACTGCTTTAGGAATGGCCTGATGAAAATAAATACAAAGCAAACACCTTTAAGCAAACTTCATCCAAAATGCCACATTTTAAAGACAGCAACATACGTGTCTCCGTCTTCATCTTGGTTTGTAGCCAGAGCAATATCACTCCGTAGGTGCTCAGTTTGGTGGGCCAGATGGAGACTGGGCATGGGGACTGGGGGCAGCCAGTATACTGGGTACAGTGGAGGGTGTGGAGGGTGACCTGAGGGAGGGAGGGGGGTATAGAGGAAGGAGGGCAGAGAAGGAGAGCGAGAACAAGAGAAGATAAGTGAAATAAACAGGAAAAAAGATGATCAAGCAGGCCTTTTTTTATAAAGAGGTGTGTGTGTGTGTGTGTGTGTGTGTGTGTGTGAGGCAGTTAGTATACTAAGTTATGATTTGACCCAGTAAGCTACTTTCATCAGTGCAGATGACTTATCAAAAAAGAGACAACAATTGACTGGACAGTTTCTAAAACACTGTAGTTGTTGTAGTGGCTGCATCAATTATGACTTTGCAGTCCTTTCTGCCATGCAGTCTCTTCTGTGATGCACTATAGGACCAAAATTACTGGTACTATTTTTAAAATAAAAAACAATTCATTCAGCATTCACTCACTACCACAGCAGTTATTTTGGGAACTCTTGCTGGTTATGTCATGCTCGGGTTATATTTACTCTTGGTGCATCAGAGAACACAGAACCTATGTATGCACATAAACCTAACCTGCATATTTAATTACACTATTAATATCACTTGGGCCACGGCTAAGACTATCAAATATCAAACGGTAAATTCCAGACGGACACTATGCAGATTTGCTGCGTTTAAATCGAGAAGCCCATATGCAATAATATATGATTAAAATGACATCGTAGAAGGTAAAACTACCGTCAAGTACAAGACGACCCTGCAAAGTAAGGCATTCTCTAAGTTTACACAGGAATAGCTATGGTATGATTATTATAGAGATATTTCATAAGGACTGTAATTCACCAACACTTACGGTAAGTGTTGAATGGGTTCATAAAGTGCATGGGATACACATCTCGGCTCTGCCCTGCCTCCTCGGTGACTCTCGGTGCCACGCAGGTCCTGTCTTCAGCCGCGGCTCTGTGTGAGCACTTGGCCGGACTCGGCGCCAAGTCCGTGTCTTCCGCCGGAGATAAGCGGTCATCTCTGTCTGGTGGAGCCAGTGACCGTCTGGTGTCCCCTTTCTGGATCTCCGGCTCAGTATGAAACGGGCGTTTCCTAAACGGAAGCCTGGATGAAGGTTTGTCTGGTGTCCGTTTTTCTGGTGCGCCGGTCCCTACACGCAGTACGCCTCCGACTTCGGGACAATGATTTGTGTCCGGGAGCGCCGGGTGCGCAGAGCCGCCTCCCGTCTGCTGCACATGATGCGTCGTTATTCCCAAATTCTCAGTCCCTGTACGCCTCAGGACTCCGGGCGAGCCCGCTGCCGCTCGAGTGTCTCCGGCACGACCTTTGCAGTCCGGAGTTCTCGACCGGTTGCTCCCACGCTCTCGGTTGGTGGTGCGCAGATCCAGCGGCGCTGAGGCAGCCGACTGGTGGTCACCGTTCATGGTCATGATCATCGGCATCAACTGGCGGTGAGACTCTTGAGAAAGTATCAGGTGTGTGAAGGCAAATTTTCGATGTTCAGAGATGGTTGAGTAGGTACAATCCATCTAAAATGACCAATACGCGCAATTCCCATCTCCATAAAATCAAATGGGCAGCAACGACCAAACCAACATTGTCTGTCTGTTTCGCTTTGGGTCATACATTTATTTTAGATGAGCGTTCAAATTCACTGACTCCAGTTGCAAAATTGTTGTATTTTTTCTTTTCTTTTTCGAAGAGGAGCCAATAGTAGTTCCCCAAGCTCAGACTGCTCGCTGTAGATTATGGGTAGTGCACCTATGGTAACAACTGCAGGTAAACTGCGCGGTGCCAGTGCTCATCTGCTTTTATTGAACGTAATCAGAGTGCAGCCAGCTTGCACTCGCCTCACAGCTGGGGCTTCCCCCTGCTTAAGCAAAGCAATTGCAGACTTTTTTAGAGCAAATTACACAGAATGAGGGAGAAAAAAAATACTCGGGTGAACTCAGCCTATAAGTGAAGTAGTTTTTGCATTTCCGACTTCTGTGACATAAATCAATCTCCACCCAGCACACACTATCTCTACCGGATCTTTTTGAATCTCTCAAGATGTTGATGATTGCAACCAAAGATCGATGTTATTTTATCAGAGGCTATTTGTGCCAAAGCCAAATTTCATCTAGTACTGTACTCTGAATCAAACTGTCCCAACTGTAGGCAACCCTAATGCAGTTTGCTTGCCTTTACAGTATTAAATATTGATATGTAATATATAACAGTGAGTAGTCTATGTTAATGCGCTAATATGTTAATAACACACAATCTAGCGCATTAGTTATGGACACTTTCTTGATTTTTTTTTTTTTTAGCAAGATATTAGGTGAGATTAAGAGTCAGAGTAAAGTAAATAAAAGTAGTTGTACAACAAGTCCAACAAGTCTTTCCTGGTACAGGGGCTCCCCCAATGTAAACTGGATTTCCTTTCTCAATTGCAAAAGCCTAATAGATTGCCCACTTTATATGTGTGACGTAGGACAATCCAGACAACTTGTATTGCCATGCACGTGCCAGTCTTAAAGCCTTAATGTCAAATCAGACTAATCAGAAGCTTTGAAGCATGAGCTTCCTTGTTGAAGTTTGTTCTACCCTTTATCATGTCACATAAGGGGTTTCAGAGCAACTAGTAAGCAGTAATGATGTTGCTTTTTATATATCCATTCAAGTATGTGCATTATATGACATGGCCCTTTTTTTTTAAAAATCAGTCCGCACCATAAAATATATTTGTTCCACAAGTTGTTATCAAACTGGTCTACAAATAACAGCATTCTTTTATTACTCCATTAAATTCTGTCACAAATGCACAAAATGCTCCTTTTATTTGTACAAATATGTGAACTCATAACTCTGGGAATAAATAACTTATGAGAACTCAACAACATCTAATGCTTGTTGCTTGTTGGTCAGATTGTTTACTACCCTGGTGCCCCTGAAGCAGGCTCTGCATGTGATCCAGTCCATCGGATGCACAATGCCGTTTTGACTGAGAAGATCTTTGGTGGATTTGTTGTTCTGTTGCCTCAGGCTGGTGTCATGTCACTTGGCTGTGGACTCTGTGTTGAACAAGGGGATCCCCCTGTAAGCTGTAAAGAGGAATAAATCCATGTTTGGGAGTGACTCATTTTTGATGACAAGATAGCCTATCCAACCTGACTGACTGATTGACGTCATGTCAGTACTGTCCTCCACGTGACCTCCAGCTGTGCCCTGTGTCCCTCTCACCTTTTCACCTCTTAACATCACAGTTCTGTCATTCACATAACCATTTATATATAAATAGATGCACAAATGCAGGCATACGTGCTGACACGCAGACACATACGCGCACACACACAAATGCATCTCACCCCCTTGACTTTAATCATATCCTGCTCCAGCCTCAGACCAGGTTCCAGTTACCAGGGTCAATTTGGGACTTTCCTCTTTTCTATCTAAGAGTGGAACAGCCAACGGAAAATAAAGGTTGGTGTCTAAAGTCCCTAAAACACCCAGACAGTGCACAAACATGCTCTGCAGCTGTCAGGGTACTCAAGCATGATGGTCTTCTTGGGCATTGCTGTATTTATTATTGTCTATGGAAAAAAAGACCTGCTGTTATTATGACCAGCCTCCTCCTGTATACACACTGAATAGACACTGCTGCATGAGTGAGGGGGTGATTGAGTTTGTATATACTTCAACAGCACCTGTGCATGTGTAAAATAGTAATAATAACAATAATAATTTCATACTGTTCTACCATTTTAAGACACAATGCTCCACAGTGAATTTGAAAACAGATAGTTGTCTTGAGTGACATGGGAAGGTTCTGTATATCCAAATACAGAGAAGTGAAATGAGGACACCATGTGCCAAGAAAGCAAAAGTGCCACAAGGAACCAGAAATGTAAGCAAGGGCAACGTGTACGCAATTCAAAGTGGAATTACAAAGAAGTTCTGCATTTTTACCAATCTATGCTTTTTTTTATTTGGTCATTGACTAAGTGTTTTTTCTTTGGTCTTCTGCATGTAAGTACTGGAGTTGGCACCATCCTATGCACAGTTGGTGAATATCATAT
This sequence comes from Holocentrus rufus, assembly GCA_900302615.1. Lineage (NCBI taxonomy): Eukaryota > Metazoa > Chordata > Actinopteri > Holocentriformes > Holocentridae > Holocentrus > Holocentrus rufus. Next base: position 12,998 of record OMLF01035869.1, read on the forward strand.
AAGTGACTCTATTAGGTTTTAGGATTTTTATTTTTCAATACAGATTCATGCTCTGCCGTTAAGGACAATAAACCTGTACATTGAAATTTCGGTGAGTCACAGCTTACTTCACATCTGGTCTGGTGCACCGTCTCTCAGCTAATTATCAGCGTGTCGATGTCTCCCCCTTGTGGATGTTGAAGCAGAGGTTGCCACTGGTTGTCACCTGCCTAAACCAAACTGAGCACATTTCGTTCCATTTACCATTTGTTGGTAGCAGCAAAGGTTAGCGCATCTATTTTACTTGACAACTTTATTCTTTGACTCTACACATTTTAAAATGAAGATTTTCTCCACTATGGTTTTGAGAGCATTTAGAGCTGCTTGACAAAGGTTTACGTAAAGGATATAAAACATGCAGTTCATGCAAAATATAATTTCCAGAAACACCCAAATTCAATAGGGTGCACTCACTCAAGTGCACTGAGGTATACAGGAATTATATGAAAAATGTGTTTTAACTCCATTGAGTACATTTAAAATCATATGCTTTATGTTTATGTAATAGTTTTAGTCAAGGTTTCATGCGTCATAGTTTCATTTTTCACGGCCATTATTACATCAGGTGTTTCCTTTGTTGTTTATTGAAGTGTAAAGGGTTTTGTGTGTTTGCTGTACCACTGACTGACAACAGAAAGTGCACATCTGATGCAGCAGACCTCTTACATTGTCTCCTTCTTCAATACATTAAGCAAGTTATAGGAAAGCTAGCGGAAACTTATCTCATTTTGCAAAATATTATAGACATTTTTTTCAAAAATAGCCTGATAATTAGCACAACATTAAAACATATTTTTTTGAAGGACAGGGTAACTGATGAGGTGCAAACTCCACTGCTTTTCAGAAACACTGAATCTTGAAAATCAGAGCTTAAGATAATATATCACCTTAGATAAGGGGTCCCTGCAGATAATTGGTTGGAGTTGACAATTCCAGCTGTTTTTCCCCCCTTTTATATCCCAAAAGAACGAGAATCATAAGAGAAGCTATGGAGTTTTTGAACTATGAGGTGCAGAGCTGTCTGGATACGTTCTTGTTCTCTCACACATTTACCACTGCCATCCCGTCACCCCCCACACCTCCAACACACACACAGAGCCACCGCACACACTGCACAAAAACTATCGCACAGGCATGCTTCATGTTTCCTCTGTTTTCATTCTTGGTAAATGTTTAGCTGTAAGTCCACACCTCTGTCTCTGTCACTCCCTTCCTCTCTCTCTTTTTCTCTCTCTCTCTCCCTTTCTCTCTCTCTCTCTCTTTCTCTTTCTCTCTCTCTCTCCTTCTCTCTCTGCTGAGCAGCAGAGCAAAGAGAACAAACCTGTTTGTCTTGCTGCAACCAGGAAACCCATCACTGTGTGCACGAAGAAGAGAGAGAGTGACATCAAGAAAGTAGGAGACAAAAGAGAGAGAGAGAGAAGCAGCAACAATGACAGAAAACGTGCTTCCGTTGTGATGTGAGTAGCTGCCTCAGCTATGCTGGCCCTGTGATTACGTGTGTAGGGCTGCAGTGCTGGTGAGATTTATGGGTGAATGTTGGTTATCACATTACCACGGTAAAACCAGGACAAGACTACTTTCTCTGGAGGCATGAAAGGGTGAGTTAGAAAGGGCTGGGAGAATGGGGAGGGAAGGGAGTGGGATGGAAGGAGTTGAAATTGTTTAGACAGAGGGTGAGCAGTTGTGTGTCTGTGTCAAGACCTTCCTCCCTTCCTCTCGTTGCAGCTCGCTCTTTCTCCTGCTCAGCCTCTAAAATTCTGCTGTTGATATCCTGGGAATCTTAAAGAACGGGGCTTGATTTTTATTTTTTGAAGACCTGACCGAAGAGGGGAGAAGGTACAAAGTGACAGCTGTGACTTTTTTGGCGGAGGGGGTTCGACTTGTGATGCATTATGGAAGATGCTTCAGCCGCACATGCTCTCCCTTCCTGGATTATGTAATGATAATGGATTATTGTTTGGATTATGGACAGATTCTGCTGGAAGGAAGCTAGGATGTGGAGTTTCCAACTCAAGCTGACAACTCACAAAAACGCGGGTATGGACAACATGTGTGAGCTGGAAACATGAGAAAACATGAGCTGCCATCGAGTCTGCTCCGCTGCACCAATTTCTGCTTATAAATAATTGCACATGCACACACACGTACACACACACACACCTAAAATTTGAGCTCTCAAATCGTAAACATACACACAGAACAGGGCCGCTGGTATTTACTGTCTCTGAACTTCCCCCCCCTACTACACACACACACACACACACACACACACACAGACTGCCTGACATTTGAGGACATTTATTGGCTCACGTCACACTCGATCAACCCACAACACAGCCAGCTCTCACAGCCAGAGAATTGGACAACCTTAAATGATGGCAACAGCAGCCTCAGGAGTCTCCAAAAACCCGAAGCCCAGCTCCCAGCCTCCCACGAGTGGAGACCGGCGCATGGTGGACAAGGCTTTCAAAAGGCTGGACAAGCTCTATCAGCTCTGCACCAACCCCCGTCTGGGCCTGAGGAACAGCCCGCCGTACCTGCCTGAGGTGGTCTCTGAGACGGCCACACTGCTCACTCTAGTCTGGGAGCCGTACCGGGGGTCCAGGGCACCAGGTGGCCAGGCGCCCCGACGAGACGAGGCCGAGTACCTGAGGGTCCACATCAGGCACCTGTTGGATAAGACGGACAGGGCCGTGCTGCTGTTTAAAGAGGGACGGGACAAGATGTTCGAGGAGGCGTCCAGCTGCAGGTAAGCGCGCCTGAGGCCTGATTTTTACATCCAGCAGGAGATTTCACTGTGGAAACAAATTCATGTATGTACTGAAAGCCTTAAATTTGTACAGTTTGAGGGGTTTCATTCCAAAGAGTTCGACATCTTATTTGGATAAAATCCTATTTGATATAATTCAAGGAAAGTTTCCCGCTCACAAAAGATTCTGTTCTCAAAATTAAAAACTCGCTTTACTTTCATGCCAGCCGTTATTTTGAATGTGAAGCTGTCACACTGACGTATGGTGTGTATCTCATTTTGGAATGAAAGTCTTTATTTGTCCGTTCCATCTCAATGATCGGCTAATGCTGGGATACCCGTGTTATTTCCGAGCCTTACTCCACCATTCTCCATCCAGCAGAAGAATTCCCCTGTGTAGCCTGACCTTCCCTAACACAAATAAACCAGCTGTGGGGTCAGGGAAAGGCCATACATCCCACATATCTGTATCCAGCACCATGGGACCGGGCCCATACGCTCAAGCTCATGTTATTGCAAGATTTACTCTTGTATGGGAACCCAAAAATAATTTATTTCCAATCAGGAACAAAAGAAGCGTCATCACCGAACGCGTGACAGTAAATGTTGCCGGCTTCGTCCGCTCCCTGAACGCTAAATTAAATGAAAAGGGATTACTGCACATGATCAGAGAGACTTGAAGGATTATTTGTTATTTTGACCTGGAAACCAGCCAGAGAAAAAAATCTGTTCACATAGACTTTACAAAGATAGAGCAAAAATAGCCTTTAAATCCCAGTAATAGCATCTGTTACACGAAAATTAACTTCCCCAATTCCCACAAGTCACATATTTTAAGATATACAAGTGTGTTTAGACTTCATTGTGCGCCGCATAAAAAAACGTACCACATTCAGTGATTGGGCAGTTAGGTTTTAGTGGGTATTTTGGGAGAGCTAAATAGAGTGACTTTATATTTGGAGTTTGGGCCCAATCCCCTGCTCCTGTTGGGACTACTAATGGCAAAGACGGAGAATGGGCCAAACCTGCGCCTTTGTGATGCAAATATGGAGAAACTGGGCGAAAGCAATGACAACCTCACTATGTGACCAGCCATGGGGAGAGAGAGTGCGTGTGGGAGAGAAAACACATATCCTCATTGTGTGTGTGTCCACGCAGTGGCAATTCTGCGGGCCTCGGCCTCAGGAGGCATCGGCTGCAAACTGGCCACGGACAAACACTTCTGTTTGATTTGGGGTCATGTGATGCAAGTTTTCTGTGGTGTGTGTGTCTGTGTGTGTGTGTGTCTGTGTGTGTGCAGAGGTGGAAAGTAACTAAGTACATTTACTCAACTACCATACAAGTACATTTTTAGGTACTGGCTCTGTACTTGAGTATTTCCATTGTGTGAGACACTGCAGTTCAGAGGGAAATTTTTACTTCTTTACTTTTTAATTTTTATCTTTTTACTGTCCTGCATTCATCTGATGGCTGTAGTTGTTCGTTACTTTGCAGAATCATACAATAAATTCAGAAGTTGCCAACAGTATATGGCGCCGCGAGGGCGACACTGAAATACTTCTTACAGGTTAATGCAATAATACAACACTCTGAAAGGAGGAGTAAAATTAAGTAAATTAAGTAAAATTTTGAATGCAGGATTTTTACCTGAGTATATTTCAATGACGACGCTGGCAAATAAAGGATTTGGATACTTTTTCCACCGCTGTTTGCGTGTGTGGGTATGTGTGTGTGTGTGTGGGTGTGTGTGCATAAGTGCATTCTGAGCATATTATTACATTTACACTATTAAATTAACTTTGTGAAAATTTACTATTTATCAACTTATGATTGTATTTTACATTACATTACATACATTACATCATTATAGTGGAGGATTTTAAAACCATCCCTCCAAAATAGCAAAGCATATCTGATCATACAAAATCTAATTTGGAGTTATTTATCAACAAAGTATGTCGTAGTGATTTATAAACACAGTAGTAATAACAATCTCAGGATCATGAAATGGACTTATTAGGTCTCGGAGCTCATTCTCAGAAAGGCCTCGGCTCATCGAAGTGTGTATTTACAGTGCGACTCAGAATGCAATGTAGTTCTGCAGGACCGGCCAGTCCCGACAACATTTCTGTCTAATGTTTCCCCCAAAGGATTTTGTGTAAATAAAGCCGGTTTAGGTGAAAAGATTCCAAATTTTCATGCCGGCGGGCCATGTATTGTATCCTCCGTCATGACTTTGACCCTGCAATGGCCTTTTTCACCTCCTTTCAAATGGATTAAAACACTGTACAACTCACGGTTATTGTGCCCAAAATCTCACAACTCACACCTGCTTTAACAAACTTTCTTTCATTGGAATTTACAGACAAACATAATAACATTTGCGGTTTTATTGTTTCATCTCTGGGTTTCTATCTTTTGCACACAGAAGAAAACAGATGGCCGGCTCACCACAGCCAAGCCTGCATGGGCAGTCATGTAGAAAATTTCCACTGATTCATGGTAACGTGGGTTAAAAGTCACAGCAAATTATTACGGCGACTTCTGCGTGTCATCTTTCTCAATTTTTTACAATGTCACTACAACTGTTTAATATCTACAGCTAGCTACTCCACACATACATAATACCTGTAAGTTGTATGTTATTTTATCTACTCTTTATTTATTTTTATACCAACAGCGGCTGATTCAGGTTAAAGCGCAGTAACTGCGGTTAAAATTATAGTCTTCTCTCAGTGTGAGCGAAGTTTTCGCCTGGCTATCGTGTGAAGATAAATATAGAGCTCGGGGCTGGCTATCGGCTGAGGTGACAGAAACACACAATGGAAGGTTTTGTGGCCGGAGGGTTACTATCTCTGAGAAACTGATGGCTGCTACCTAAACTAACAAAACTTCAGGGCTGACGCATATATTTAGACTCACTAAATACAGACACATGGGTACACATGCAACTGCAGGCATATCCCTCATCTATCTATCTACCTATCCAGTTCATTCTCAGATATGTCATTGACACATACATCATCACAAAAGGATGTATATTACAAGTCTGCAATGACGGCTTTCATAGAAAATGTGACATATATACACTCACTGTGTGTGTGTGTTGTGATTGACTTGCTAACAGGAAGGCATGGTCGAGGCTTACCACTGTGGTCAGAGGAAAAACAGAAGACAACTCTTGCATTAAAATAAATTCCATGCAATTTGTAATCACGGGCTGAACTGTAATAAACTTGCAGCTATTTGGAAGCAAAATTAATTAGCATTTTAATTCAATTTGAAGTAAACTTTCAAAATATACATATACACCACGTGCTATGCATTGGTGCTATGCATTTTCTAGCTGCATGCATCACATTAAACAAATGACAGCAGTGCACTGGTGTGTTTAATGTAGATATGTAGATAAGGCCAACAGCAAAGTTCTTGAGCAACAGCGTTTCATCTGTAGAGGCTGGCAAAGCCTGGCTTCAGGTGACTTACTGGCCAACGGAACATCTTGTGGTATTGACAGTCAGGCAAGCACAAGACAGCATCCTGTTTGCAGAAGCTAGCTGGACGAGCTATTGTGTGTGTGTGTGTGTGTGTGTGTGTGTGTGTGTGAGAAAGTGTACAAGTGAAGGAGAGCGGAACATATGTTTTTGATCTGGCTGCATATTGATGAAAACCTCCACACTGCAGG
>OMLF01035886.1:0-10422 GCA_900302615.1 Holocentrus rufus
TGATGGAGTGAAAGGGAGACCCAGTGGTGGTTTATGTTCTCCATCTCTTTTCGCCTCCCTTTACTTGTCAGCAGCTTTCCCAGTCCCCACAGACTGGGAAGATAGAGGTTTTTTCCCTGCTGTGCCACTATCAGGAGATAATCATCTGCTGCTCAGTGTTCCACACAGACAATCAGGACTGGAGTGAGCAACAAGACAAGCTCCCACAAAGGGAGCGGCGGAAAAAAAAAATAAGATCCACAAGACCATCGTTTACAATATATTTCCTTTATAAAACACTGTCAGGGTGCAGCCGTTATAACTGGATTACAAAACACATTAGTCGTATTGTCTATCCACCCTGCCAGAAATGTCGGATTCAAATTGTACAAGGATAAATAGCTGTGAAGCATCCTGGACCGGAGCCTGACATGCCTTGGCCAGCTCCAGTGTCTTTGCCACAGTGACACACAGCTGCACTTGAAAGTCCATTAGTTCACTGAACCTCTCCTGCTAGGAATGAAATGCCAAAATCTGCCGTGCCAAAAGTTGTAAATATTCTGTCCAAGTAGAGCAAGACAGATAAGTGGCATTAATATATTACTAGAACATGGGGATAGTGTAAATGGCTCTGAATTACATTTGAGAGCAACTTCAGTCTTACAAAATGGATAATAGCCACTAGGCATGGGCCAATATCCTTTCATATTGAATATTGTGATATTTGCAGCGGGATGTGATATTTTCTACAATATCAACCTACCTCCCCCTTTACTGTTATTTTTGCTGTCCTTGCAGTAAAGTTCTTAAGTAAGTGATTTAATACTGATATTTTATGGTTAATACTGATTTTTGTTTCAGACTTAATAGTTTATTTAACTTCATTTGATTAAAAAAAAGTTTGTTAAATTGTTGGCAATGCAGCTAATGACAAGTTACCTATATAGCAGTTGTTCAGATGCACAGAGTAACAGTGATAATGTGCATAGGTCATTTTGATTACACATGACAATTTGGTTTATGTGCAATTCATGTACGTAAAACATGGAATTCAGGAGATTTTAGAATTTAGAATAGAAACAAATAAATAAAATGGATTATTTGAAATGTTGAGTTGATGTTGAGATATCACGATAATATCGAACATCACAATATTTCAATGAGACAATATTGTGATAAAATATTAAATTTTGAATTTTGGCCAAGCCAATCAGTAACTGACTAGAGATTGCTGCAAGCTTTTATTACATAGTCTTGCAGATTCTTTCTTCATTTCATCTAAAATATCACAACAATTTTAAGAACAGGCTAATTTCATATTTCACATGGGGTATGTATCTAACACATTCTGAAATGCACATTGAATATTAACTATAGAACACTCACAGGAATTGTAGTTGGAATATGTACACTTGAGCTTGTAATAGATGCAGGAATAGCAACTGGCATGGTCTGGCCGTTAGGGAGCTGTAAGAGCACAGGGAAAGTGCCAGACACTGGGCTGGAGGAGGATAGAAAGAAATCACCGGTCAGAAAAATAACAATCAAACCACTTTATGATGAAGACAAAAAAGAAACAATGGTATACTGACTGATGAAAATGGGTGGTTAATTAAAAGCACTACATTAAGGCATAACAAAGAAACAACTGATGGGGGATTAAATTGGAACAAAAGCAGAATCCAACATTCAAATTAACATTTGACATTCACCCACTGACAAAGTAAACACAAAGAGCTTTCATTCATGCAATATTGTTACAAGAGCAACTGTTTCGCTGTCACAATATCCAAATGCATAAATACATAAAAATGGCCGCTGAGTGCAAATAAACCCAAAAAACAACACAAGTACATGCCTCATGAAAGAAAAACTTACCAAAACAAAACTGCACAAAAATAATTTTAAAAAAGAAACCAAAAAAAGATGAGCTGATAATGTTCTATGATTTTTGAAAAGTAACATTTTGAGTTACTTACACTATAGGCCTATTAGTGGATGGAACTTGGGTAATAACAGAGCTAGATGTTGGCGATGGGAGAGCTTGCTGTATTACAACATTAGCCTCTGAGGTTGCTAGAAGTACATTGGGAACTTGGAGGGATGCAGGGCGGACTATTGTGGATGTTGGCAGTGAGGTTGGCTGCAAAGATAAGTCCTGAAAACACCATACAAGACCTTAGCTGCATTAGCTGCTCCATGAAAACCATAATTTCTAACTTTAATTATATCTTGCAATAAAATTATGCCTACATTTCATCTAAAATGAGAAGAAAAATCATATTCACTCAAATGTATTTATTATATCCAGTGGAGAAAATAATGAACCTACACGATTTCTTTTTTGAATAATCATTTTGTGCAGTACTGTTAGTATTGTGTTTATTTCCTTTAAGGGCAGGCAGAGGACTGATTCAGCTACAACATAAAAATAAGTTTTCCATAAGAGAGTGTCTTTACATTATAGTATACAAGTGAAACTAGTTCCTTCCTAATTCCAGTAAAATTGTCATACAAGTCTCTTACAAATTGTGTTGAAGTGAACTCAAAATCACTGAAAAATTAGATGAATATACATACCAGTACTGCAATGGATGAGCAGAACCCATAGTGAATTACCAATCACAGAAACACTGAGCCATTCTTCGTTCACAGATTGACAGCTCTGTGACCTATCTGTAATTAGCATGGGTACCAGAAGTAGTCTACTTATGGCCTTTACCTTGTCATCATTTGTAGTGGATTCGGGATGAGGCAGCGGGCTGTCTCGATGCGCCTCCATAGCTGAGTGCTCCTCAATTTTGTTCCTTATGATGGGTGTCGCAAGAGGTGACAAATCCAATGGTAACTACAAAAAAGTGACAATAAACCATTGATAAATCATCTCAGGACAACAGATAAGATATGTTAATTATGAAAAATAAATAAAATTAAAAATTAAAAATACTGAATGTATGGTGACAACAACCTTTTTAATGTCATCTTCAGTAGCTTTTTTGAAGTCATGGTCAAATGGACTTGCAAGCTCATTGAAGAGTCCAACTTCCTCACAGTTCTTCAAAAACCGTGTAGGTGTAGGGGTTTGGTCTGCAATGGGGGACAATCTTAAGTATGAAGTGTGCTTGGAAAGCGTTACACACAGCAACGTGTCTCAACTTTTAAGAGCACTCACCAGCAACAATGACACTGTCGTTCCTTGCTGGACCAAACTTCAGTGTCATCTCATGTTTGTGTTTGTGGACGGCCAAGTGGTCTTCATTTGTAAATCGCTACAGAGGGCAGAGCAAGTGTTTACAAAGTCTACAAAAGTCAGCAAAAAGTGTACAAAGTGTGACATCACAACTCTCATAATTAGAGAAGTTTGCTTACCTGACCACACCCAGGAGCAGTACACAGGAAAGGTTTATCATCACTCATATTAAGGAATTCCTGTTATGTCTCCCTAGAATTAAACAGTGGCAAGTACATGGGAGAGTTCAGTATCAAACCATTAAGACTTCATTATGCATGTGTATGCATATGTGTGTGTACGTGTGTGTGTCAAGGGCTAAGTGTTTACAAAGCAGCTTTTGGGTCACAATTCAAAACATAGCCTGTGGTAGCAAGTGCATGGACATCAATCATTACAGTAAATAGACAGAGCGGGCATCAGATATTTTGACTATCGTTTACACCTTGTATGGGATGAGGAATAACATTTTAAGAAGAAAAGACTAAGGGTGTACAGTTAGCAATTTGGACAAAGCCTATCGACGGGCGGTTGCTTTGATTTGGTTGTTTACACCTCTCTGTGCAACCGATGCTTAACTGTCGCTCCATTCATACTGAGCTGTTTTTTTCTTAATAAATGATTGAAGATGACATATTAGGCCTGGCATGGCTCATACGAGTAATATTTACTGTGCTATAACTATGATAGCTGATCATATAAGACATCATGTAAAGCATATCTAGTTATTTGTAAAGGAGCGATAATCTGCTCGAGTCGGTTCCAGGGAATAGTCAGAGCCCTAGCTCTGGAAAGATAACACCGTCGCCATATTAGCTCTAAATATCACTGTAAACAAAAGGGAATATGAACATTTATTTCATTTTCCACTTCATTATACTGGTGCATAAATTCCTCGCAGTCCAAGAAATGACATATTTTACAATAGCTTTGTGCTCAATCGCTATCAGTTTATGTGGACACTTACCCCACAGGCACAACCCTTGATTTCGAAATCCCACGTCTGTGCCAATATCTCGCGAGCACAGCATGGGATCTTCCGTATACGTCACACTCTTGGTTTGGAGTTGAAAATGAGAAGTCTTCTTAACCCAAGGTTATACTGTCGTCTTTAGCTGATATTTTCGTTATAATGAATACTACTATATTATAAATCAAAATATTGTTAAATGATAATGCTTTATTACTAACTAGTAATGCCCCCAAACTATTGCTATGCAATCATTAAAAAAAAAAAAAAACTGAAAGTGCAGGACTGGTCCATAACAGGTTTTTTTTTTTCAGGCCAAAAAGAAATTGCAATGTTTGTAGCAGAAGGAATACTTTTGACACTCACCAAAGGGTTGAGAACTTCAGTAATTGGCAGATGGTTGCTCTATAATAGCCTCTCCCTGATGTGACTAACTCAGTTATATAAAATATTAAAGACAGAGCAAGTACTCGTTTTTGCTTCAATTGTGAAATTTAGTTTTTTGATTGATAGTCTGTTTGTTGTCCATATAGGCTCTAGGATTTGCAGTCTTGCACATGGCAGATAAATGAACAGAGGACCCAATCCGGTTTTCCAGCAGATACACCCAACTTAGTTTTCATTCAACCCTTCAGTAACTACAATCATTCATTCCTCACATTCAAAAAACTCAAACCCATTATTTAGCACCATGAAATCGATGTCTAGATTTATTTAATGCCATTTACAAAAGCAAGCACTTTCTTGCTGCCTACTTACAGTACTGCTACTGACCCGCAGATGAACCAAAGAATGCATTAAATGTGGACCCCAAAAAGCTTGCATGTGTGATGCACTGAAAAAACGTTAAATGCACCAGGCTGATTCATAGCAAGTCTAAACAGCTGCTTTGCAGAAAAGATGACATTCATGATGGCCGGTTGCTCGGTAATGTTGGCATGATAATCCAGACATAAAATTTACTGCCACTGTTAAATAGTCAAATACATGCATTTTAATTGTGTAATTTCTTACATTTTTACAATACATGTTTTGCTTATTCTGACAGCGTCTGACAGACTTGAAAATGTACATTTCCATGACACCAACACGGAACAATTTTGGTAGCCACAATAAAATATGTAGTTACATCTGTAATTAAAGTGTTCTATGACAGAGTTTTACATAGCAAACAGGATAAGGAAAGCGACCATCAAACAGAATAGACCCATGGCTTCAGACAGGGCAAATCCCAGGATGGCATAGGAGAACAGCTGCTGCTTCAGAGATGGGTTCCTATAAACAAGAAGATAATGTCAAGGCATCTCTGAAAGAAATGCAACAGAACACAACAGAAATATCTATGATCTAGTGAATCTGATAAATTATTCTCCATGCAAAATAAGCAAAATCCAGGACTTGTGGTGGGACTGAAACAAACCTGGCATAGCCAATGATGAGACTGCCGAACACTGTCCCAATTCCAGCACCAGATCCAGCTACTCCAACTGTGGCAGCTCCGGCACCAATGAACTTGGCAGCGGTGTCAATGTCCCTGCTCACAGCACTGGTCTGGAAGCCTCTCAGTGCGACCTGAGAGAGGGGGCTCTGTGGCAACAGGGCAACATTGCTCTGAGGGCAAAAGGGACAAGTCAGTGTACACTTTCAGCCTTGGATATTACATATCTATCACACTGGTTAACTACAACCACTCATAGGATATGAAGATAAAAAGGTGATAGCGCTTCTTACCTCTGTTTTTTCAGGCCTGGACAACACAGAGGCTGAGAGGGGTCTGTAAAGAGCCCGGGAACCAGCACGGACCTGCAACAAGGGCACAGAAACAAAAAAGCAGAGTTTTGACCAGCTCACAAATGCAAGAACCCTATGACTATAAAAAGGCTGTTGGTAGCTTTCAATGGTCAGTGGCTGCAGGCACATAAACCAGGTGTAAGGCACCTTGAATGTCATTTGTCAATACAGCTAAGACAGTCATTCACTGCTGTGCATGTCTGCCCTGTGACATTAATCACAGGTAAACGCTCTGTTCTGTCACATTTCTTTGTAATTAGTAACTCTTGGAGCTACAGTGTTAATAAAGCTTCGAAACTAAGCTTAACCAGAGTGCTGTTGTACTATTACCAAGATTTGTTAGCTAGCTAGATTTACTGGAAACAGAAACATGACCTTGGAAGATGAATGCAGCCTAACTAACCATATATGACACCAACAGTTTTCTAATGAAATAAGTGGTGGGTAGTGTGTTAGCTATATTAGTTAAGTGTACGTTTGACATGTGAACTTTGCACTAGTTGCTAACAGGGACTTGATGTGACCTTAGCTGGCTACAATCAATTGTCATATTAGCCGCGAGCTAAAGCTGTGCATAATCATGAATTCTTGCAGTTATGTGCTATGTGCATTGTATACCTGAATCTTACACCACAATGCCACGCATACATATATGTCTTTCTGTGCCATAGCATATTTGGCTAACAGGGGGCTAGCCTGGTGGCCTAGTCTGCAGATACCCTTGCCAGTCAGCTACACTCAAGTTCACCCGAAGGCCCACACGGGTTTATCTATAATATTAAAGAGCAGGATTAAGTGCACAGAGACTGCGACGTAAAGAAGAAAAAACTCACCAGAGCCGGCGTGGAGACGAACTTTGCACAGGCGTACATTTTGTAATTTAGGTAGTTTAACCGGTTCGGTCAAATCTGATTGAAGCCCGGGTCTCTCTGGGAATGGAAGACCAGACAGAAGTAAGGTCAAATGGGTGTAAAAATGCTCCACTGACAAAATAAAGGCATATGTAAGTACATCAAAATCCGTGCTGCATGCTGTCCTCACTTGATCAGTGCAATGTGAAGCTAAGCTGGAGGATGAATAAAGATTTACACAGATCGGCTTCTCATAGAAACTGCCATTACACACTTACCGACTGCAGAGGTCGAACCACAGTGACCGAGTGCGCACGCGCGAAGTGATGTATATAGACACCCGGATGATGACAATGGAAGGTCATTTCACAATAACTTTATTGAACAGGATCACACGGGCAATACAATCACAACATAAAACATCACTGCTAACAAACCAGTCATATATTTGAATAGTTTTATTTTGTGTCAAATGAAAATGTTTCTTGTAAGAATGCAAATGTTGAGCGAAATTTATTTTAAATTTGGTATGAATTAACAACGGGATAGTATTCTGACCATTACTTAACTGACTCCTAAACTTCCTAATCTTTTATAAAAAGGCTAATTACTCACCTACTTTACCTGTTTGTAATATATAAATAGCAAAATTGCAAAGACCTCTAACACCTCTAATATGACATTTATATTTCACTCTCTTTTTTTATTTACTCTTTGAATTTAACCCACAACACTATTATTGTATCTTTGGTCTAAACTAAAAACAGTCCTAGGCTAAGGGTTTATTGCCATATGGGTGTAGCAGCAACAAACATTGACTGGAGCTTCTTGGTAAAAGCTACACAGATGGTTTCCACTCAAACCCTCCTCTCATATCTCGGGCAAGTTTCATTTTGTTTGGAGCCACAAATGACAATAAAGTCATTGTTGAAAGGCATTAAGCGCATCTTATCCACATTAACTCTAAACTCTGTTTTGGATCAGCCATTGTCATATTTAATCCATCCATTTTGTTAAAGTCTATTGTTCTTCGAATATTTGCTTGTAATGCTTTAATTGGATTCTTTAAAAGCTGCATTCACTATGGAAAGTTTACAAAACAACATAAACCCGGCGTGGCTTGGCAATGGTACTTTATTCAGTCCTTTTTGGGATAGGTAAAATGTCCTCTAGTTTACTTTACATGAGGGTAATTCGAACTCATGAACTCCTAAACTGAATTAATTAGTCAAAGTTTATATGCACTTTTGGGATATATGTATGATAAATAAGCTTTATTATAGTGATTCCTTTTCCCTTTTAAGATGTCTATGTAAATAGGCAAATAAGAAAGAAAAAGAGGAATGATATATTGCTACAATAAATACTAATATATCTTTCACACTGAGCACATATCGATATGCTGCAAATTGGCAGTTGCTAACTTTCTCTTCACAGTAGTCTGAATGCAACTTCATTTTAATGCAGTATGTTTCCAAATGCAGCCTACAGATGTTTTAATCCAGGCTACACCTCTCAAAAGGAGGAAGTGTAAAACGTAGCAACATATAGCCGTTTCTTTCACATAAACTTTAATCATAGAAATGTCAGAAGTGTGTGATTTCATTTTTAGAAAATGTGAAAGTCAGTCTGACTACTTAGGAGCTTACTGTAATATGGCACAGCTCCACTTCTGCACTTTGTAGGTAAATGACCAAAAATATGCATACATTTTGTGATGTATAATTCCAATTTTCAAATAATCCCTAGACATTTAAAGCTTCTTAGATAATATTCAGGTACAAATTTAGAGTAGGGTGGTAAACATAACAGGGAATAAGTGAAAAAGACCATCAATAAAGTTGTCATCGTTAACTTTAAGACACCTTGGTCCCTCTTAAACGCTGTTACATGGCAATACTAGGCCTTGGCTGAACCGTGGGAACATGGGGTGTATTCCCAAGCTGCAAATTCTTGGCTTTAGCATTCCTGATCGTCACGGCAAACCAGGAAAAGACGGTAATTTAGATGAGATTTTGCCAAAAATAGGGTGATCTTAATCATTTTGTGAAAGGCCATATGCTTCCCCTTTTAGGGTGTAGTTTCCTTTTTTCCAGAAGGAACAGTAATTGCAAGATTATACTAAGTGCCTCCAATGCTTTGCTTATTTGATGCAGACCTAATAAAATCTAATATGTCAACATTATTTTGATACATTTATATATTTTTATGTAGATCTATTTCTAATATGTTTTTCAGATCCTGTATTTCGTCAACCTGGCCTCGGGCTACAGCTTGCAGTTGTACGTCATAGCAAATTTTAGCTATTTTCTCACTACGTGTTTTTCAGTTGTGTCAAACCACCTGCCCCTGTCCACCAGCATCACTTGTTGTGCTGTGAATTTAACACTCTGCCCAGAGGGATCGGTGGCTCAGGGCCCTGTCTCTGCAGCTCACAAGCTGAGGGTGGAGCTGTAGGCTACCAACACCAGGCGGATTTGTAATCTTGATGAATGACTCCACAGCAGCTGGTCTGTGATGGAAAGGTAATGAGCACTGGGAGTCTTTCTTTGCTGCATGCCGGCTTTAAGGGAGGAATGTCCCACTGGCTCCCTCAGGTATGATCTTTTCAGTTTTGCAGGGAAGACAAAGTCAGAGATTCTTGACCTCATGAGCACTGAGTAGAATCAGTCAGTAGATCATACACGTCTGATACTTTGTGAAAAATGCTGTGAAGGCTCGTATGCTACAGTGTAACAAAACATGAAACAGCTACATACTATTCTCTTTGATTCTATTCTATACGGTTCTATTCTGTTCACATAATTGTGTCCCATGTTTACTTTGAGCTCACCCCAAGCTGTCCCCCTTCAAATAACTATTTTACTTTGTTGTATTTACCGTAGTGTATCAGGTATAAGCTATGCAATGATCAAACTCATATTTCATAATAAAAAGTCTGCATATTCTAGTAAAAATATTTCTCAGTTATTAGCATTTAAAAGGGATCTTATTGCATCAATATATGTCAAGCACCGCCTGAGACTTGAATGGGTTATACACTGCTTCTGAGCATCATAAAAAAAGCAAGAACCCAATAATTCCTTTAAAAGCCCAGCAGAGGGTGCAATTGGGTCTAATGTGATCATAACCTTGGTTGCCAGTGTCAGAGTGTCTGTTCGATAGAGGCTCTGAGAGCACAGCCTGAGCCCCAGATTGCAACAAAAGCACCATAATTCAGTGCTATGATTGATTTGCATAGAGCATTTTCTCTATTTATTATATGATATGTGCATGGAGAAACATCCTAAAGAGTGCAAAAGATTGCTTTTATTTGTGTGGTAGCTCATATTGGCTAAAGTTTTATTCGTGTTAATGATATATGTTTAGAGAGAGCCTGCAAAACAAAATGATCTTATGAGAGGTAACTACCTGTCTTTGAATGCTCCTGATGTTTCATATCAAAAACATAAAGAGGTGTAAGTGTAGTGTAGCCCTATATAGGTCAGAGCTAACTGTATGATAAAACATGAACATTAACAATATATTAATTGCCAGACAGCACATATCAAAGTGGCCGTTAACTACCTGAGGTCAATGTCATATTGTCTAATTAACAGGGC
>OMLF01035893.1:1196-36159 GCA_900302615.1 Holocentrus rufus
GGGGGTGTGGGGGGGGGGGGGGGGGGGATTGGTTACACATAGCATTTCCAGGTGCACAGGTCCCTCATTGAAGTTTTCCACATACACATTCTGTATCGACAGCGAAACTAGAGGAGTGGCATGCCGCTCCTCAGACAAGAGGGAAGCCTTTGAAAATGCAGTAGAAAGTGTTTGCAGTTTACAGTTGCCTCATGGAGAGACTTGAATATTAATGCGAGCCAGAGTCGTCAGTTTATTTATCTATCCTGTTAGGCAGGTGGATGAGGAGTCAGGGTGGGTTTTTGCATGGTTAATTATTCTCAGTTGTCCCAGTTAATCTTTGAGCACTGAGGTACAGGCAGCTGCAATGAAGGGGGCCGCTGCCAAAAAAGCACATCTGTGCTCTAGGAGAAAAAAAAAAAAAAAAAAAAGACAGGGAAGGAAGAGAGGATATTCACTGCTGTGCTCACACTTTTCCTAGGTAGATGTTTCTTGGCACTGGCAGGTGTAATTTAGAGGCGATTGCATATTGCAGAGTCTTGGATTTGGATTGGTTTTCAGGAAGTAAGCAGAAAAACTCCAGAGGCGTTACTTCTTGAAGTTTGAATGAGACATACATGTTTTCAGTCAAAGCAGGCCTTGATTTGAGCCAGACTCGCCGGGCTAGTAAGTGGAGAATAGGCAAAACACTTAAAAGGCTGTGGTTTAGAGCATTACTTTTTATTTAAAATGGGTTGAACGTGATTTCTCAAGAGAAAAGCGAAAGTGCGTATAACCCATTTGTTATGAATTGTGCAATTAAGGCACAAAAATCCACTCTAATCTTGCCTCTCCTCCATTGCATCAATTTTTCTTCATTAGGGCGGATTTCATTTTTGAAGTTTATGACTTATCCTTACAAACAAATAATTGCAATATACCCCACTGGGAATTGCACACATTTTAATCAGTGCTAACCTCAAGCTTTGACATGGAAATCTCGACTTGCCGCATATATGCATATTCAATATTCATTTGCGTTATTGTCTTTACCCCCACAATGAATAACAAACAGTGCTGTTGGAAGGGAGTCGAGGATATGAAACATATGCACACAATGGCTCATTCATTACTCACTACTGAGTGTAATTTCTTCATGCAGTGTGACGCCATCACTCAGAAGTATGGGGGCCGGGGTCAGAGTGTGAAATGCTCATCATCTTTTATCTCTTGCATCGTGTGTGTGTGTGTGTGTGTAGTTCTATTACTATTACACTGTCACTGCTACAATTACTACGACAACCTCTACTATTAATGGTACTTAACAACTGCAACTACCACGACTGTTAAACAGGTGCTATGTAGAAACACTTGTTCAGCAGTATTAGTTTAGAAAGTTTACTGTAACTAGAGCTCATAAAGTGCTTAAGAAAAGCTTAAAAACTTGAAAAATAGGAAGCAAAATTGATGATGAGGAGATAAAAAAATTCGAGGAAACATTCACTGGAATGAAATTTATCTAATTTAGCCTTGTTCATCTTTTGTTAAAAGAATAACTTACAGACAACATAACATTAAAAACATGGGTGACGCCCAAAATAAATTTCATCTTTTATTTGAACAGTGAGGATCATTGAGAGGAAGCTCTCTTTTTCAAGGACGCCCACATTACATAGCATTAAAGCAAAAATAAAATAATTAAAAACAATACATTAAAACTATAGAACACAATAAAGAAGCAAATAAAAGCAATAAAAACAGTGTATAAAAACATACAATATAGAAGCAAATATAAAAACAGTAAAAACAACAAGAGTTACAATTACCTATATAACAAGCCAAATGAAGGCAAATCTACAAAAAGACCAATAAATCGTTCTGACCCTGTTTGCTACCTCAAGGTGTTCAACCAAACACCTGACGGCAAAAACACTGTTGCCTTCAGTCTTCAGTCCTCACTGTCAGAAGGGCCCTGCTCCACCATGACAGGCCCCACTCTGGAAAACCGGTCCATTTTTTGCAATCTAACACTCAATTTACATCTCCCGCTTTCAGTATCGTGTGTGGCTCTCGTGAAAGAGCCCTAGTATCAATGATGCTTCTCAAATCAGCTCCTCACTCAGATGTATGGAGAAGAGAGAGCACCAGTGGCTCCCTTTCAGTCCATCTGTGGCTACCAGAACAGGAAGCAGCAGATGCTCATATTATTTTGAATCTCTTCACTCAGCTTTAATTGCATGGATGTTTTGGGGGGAAAGAAAAAAAAAACAGAAAAAAAAAAAATTGCAATATGCTGAAATGATGTGATGTCCAGGAGGAAAGTCGGTCACTAGTACTCGCCCCAGCTGTGCAAGCACTTGTGCAAAGCCCGCACACAGACAGACGCACACATGCACGCACAGATATTCACACAGGTGGAAAGCGCGGTCCCTTGTGTGCCTTTGACGCTGTGACGTTTACCCATCCATGCCTAATACCATCAGCGCACGCTAGAAAGAGCTGATAGCATTTTGTCCTATACCCCGTTTGCAGCCGCTCTCCCCGGGCACAGCCCATTGACCCGTCCCTTTTTTGCTCTGTCACCTGGAGACAGAAAGGGGCCCCCGCAGACGTGACATCACTCCGCCCGAGCCGCTGCAAACACATCGCGCCGCACACTTAGAGATAGCAAACTCTGCCTTCACGGCGACTCGGAGACGTGAACTTTCAAGCCTCCCGAACTGGAGCGATAAATAAGGAGAGGCACCGTTTTCCGGAAATGCTGAACTTGGGTGCAGCCACCATAAAATGATGCTCTCACTTCTTGCTTAATTGATGACCTTGTCTTTTATATGTTTTGTTTGGAGTTGTCTCGTCTCATTTTTTTTGAGCCTATGAGCTGTTATCTTTGTACTTTTGATTTCATGAGAAAATGGTGAATGCTCTTTTTTTTTATTCAGATAATGGAACACTTGTTCTTTGACATTTGCCCCAGGTGTTGTTGTTTTTAAGCTATTAATGTATGCTTAAATTCCTGTGTAATGCTATATATTTTTTTACATTTCTCACTTCATATTTGTGTAGGTGGTTGTGTATCTGGGGATGTTACAGAATATGAAGTGATGGATTCCATTTACGTTGTTTTTTTTATGGCTAAAAAAGCAGACTCTTTATCTCCTCTCCACTTCTTCTCCGCCTCTTATTGACTCCCCTCCTCCACCATTCTCCTCCGCTCCATTCTCCCTCCACCCCGTCTACAGAGGCACGGTGACCTGGCCTGTCAGTAGTGTCAGCTGTAACTCTCCAAGTCTAAAAGCTCTCGTCTAGCTCCACGCGGTGACAGCATGATTACCCTTCTCATCATAACTGTGAGGTCTTAACATGAGCTGATTCCTCCTCCCTGAACGAAGTGCACGCGGCCGGAAAGAGCGAGAGACGGAGGGACAGACAGAGGGAGCGAGAGAGAGGGAGGGAGATAGGAGAGGAAGAGAGAAGGGAACAAAGATCTCCAAATTGCAGAGCAATCAGACAAAAAGCTAAAGGGGTGGCGGTGTCATCTAGCATAAGTGAAGGTAAGTGTTTTAAGGCATGGAATCGTGTACTGGTTAATTATGCAACTGTGCTCGCCTTGGTTCCAATCAAAGGGCCGGGCCTTTAGGCGAACACATGCATCAGTGGTAGTTACTTTCAAATGTTAAACCATCCTACAAAGAGACAGTCAAAGCTTACTCTTAGGCAAGGGGTAAGTCTTAATGTGTTGAAGGTGTTACTGCCCGTCGATGGAAGTTCATCCATTTCAAATGAGGGGAATCCGTCAGCGCTGCATAATTTGATTGCACACACGTTACGTCGCGGCGTTGCATGTTCGATTGATCCTCCTCGCGCTTTGATTATGCAAACAAACTAAAATTAGTGCTGCTTTGCCATTTGTTTAAAAAAAAAAAAAAAAAAAGTGGCCTCTGTGAAGTTCTGATGATGAAAACATTTCATCAGTGAATCGCAGTTGCAGGACGGATTTATGCGGTGGTGCTTTGATTGGCAAGTGTGTCTGATCGGTTTCATCGCAATACATTTGAGCCAAGGTATCCTTGCATAGAGCTGTGTATAGTTTGCAGCAGCATAAGTGCATCATGGATTAGGTGGTTCACAAATGTGTGCGTAAGGCAGATGTTAAGAAATTACTTAAGAAGACATTTTAGTAAGTTTCTAAGAAGGCTCTGCAGTTCAATTCCTAAATATTTTGTAAATAACAGTCTCATTTCTTAAAAATTGCTTTAATTTTCCTACCAACAAACTTCTCAAAACAGGCTTGAATTACGTTAATCAAGTTTAGGCTCACTACTATTGAGGGCAGAATTTAAATTCCCATTAATTAAAATGAACGTTTGTCAATATTAAGACTGTCAATCAGATAAGTAGAAAACTTGATTGGCTTATTAGGCTAGAGATTGATCATGTTGCATCACACTCACATCCAACTTAAGTTTTACTATCAGAATTTAAACACTGGCTGAAGCCTATAAGTGTAATTTCAAATAAATAGTAAATGTTAATGTGTTTTAGGCAGGAATTTCCCTTTAAGACCCCAAAGCCTGCAGTGCCCTTGCCGTTCCGTATTTCACCACACTCCAGTGAAAGCCTGGGAGGCAGAACTTGCGAAGGCTCTGTATTCACACCAGGGCGAACAAAGAGGGGGAAGCAAAGATTTCGACTGACGACGCTCCCTCCTAGGGCAGAGGGGGCAAGTAGTTCTCCCATCCGCTCCTCCGTTTGTCTTGCTTTGTGGATTGGGAGCATCATTAGCCGAGATTCAGTCAGTGCCACCAGATTCCGTTGGCTGCCATCTGCTTCGCTCAGTTACAGTAGGGATTAATGGTCAGGGGTGAGACGCACCAAATCCCTCCTTCACTACCCATCACTGCTAATCTACAGCCTCCTCATGATCCTCGCCACCCCCACCTCCCACCCGCTCCATCTGATCTGTCCGTGTGTGTATTTATGCATATGTGTGTCAACAGTGCTGCAGTGGAAAAAGGACAAATGTTAAGCCAGTCAGCGTCCTGTTTACATGACCCACCTGTAGCAGAGTGTGCAGCTCCTGCACTAGCATGACATAAATAACACAAGGTTATAGCGGAGTAATCTGACTAATTTGACGATATTATCATTGGTTTCCAGTGCATTCTTGGAACAGCTGAAACTGCATTGCAAACAAGTGAACCTCCTGACCTGCTGGCAGATGCCACTTGCTTGCAAGATGTAGGACTCAGGGCTATTATATGACTCTATAAAATAGACGTTTGTGTCCGAGTGAAATGAAACCTTTTAAAGCTCAGGTAAAGAATGCTGGTATCTTTTGGCTGCTTGTCGCAAAGTAAAACCGTGGATATGTAAAATGAACAAAAACAACAGCAAACAATCAAATAAATAAATAAGTTCCTCTGGATTTTATGAACTGGATAATTGCGGATGTAACAAAATTGATTCATGTTGACAATATAAAATCTTGACTAAGAGGAACTGCATTTAGCTCAGGCAAACTACTTAACACTGATTGCATATGTGTAATGAATAGACTTTAATGTATACTATATCGTCTGGCTGGCAGAGGCAGTGTAATAGATCTAGTCCCTGTAACAACTGACACCGAACCCAATAGTGCGCTTTAGCCACGCCGATAATTAAAAGATGCATTGATCCCCCTCTCATTGCATGGAACCTCCCTTTTAAGATCCAATTCCTATTTCCTAGAGGATTTATTTATCACCCACAATGCCACAGGGGTGCTATCATTCACAGAGTAAAGAGGAGAGAGTGCTCTAGAAACAAGTAAAGAAAACAGGTGAAAATGGTTTGTCTTTGTGCTCCTGTGTCTGCATGCAGACGGATGGGCCATTAGCGGACGTACTGTGGTGGCATGGTTCATACCTTATTATTAGCACAGGTGAAAAAGTGTCCTGGATTCTGACTCAGTGGTTTGTGGTCGAGGTCTAATTTGCTTATGAAAATGTGCACACTTAGCTAATGGCATTTTGAATCTGCACTTACCAACCACGGAATGGCAAATTATGTACAGCATATTCCCATAATTAGCATTCCACTCGTAATTGCAGTTCTTAGGCATAAACAACGTGTGAACTCACCTGTATTTCATGGTACTAGGACCGCCATCACTCTTGGGGTGGAGCTGGAGCTATTAGAATTTCAGCTAATGCTTTCCGACAGCTAATATGTTGTCGGAAAGTCAATTAGCATGTTGGGCATAATGCGAAGGGAACAAAACTGTCAGCCGGGCTTGTTGTGGCTGGCCAGCGGCCTTCACTAAGTACAAAAGGCTTTGTAAATCAGTGTTGGATACAACCTCAGCATCCTATACAGCTGCTAATTAGAATTAATGTCTAGGCTTGTTTTAAAGCATATGACTGAATTGAGGGCAATCTTGCCTCGATAATATATCACAAACTATTTCTCTCTTTAACATAAATTTATCCCCAGGAACAGTAATGTGCACTTGGGTCCGATTTAGATTCTGTTACATGCATCAAATATATTTGAGCTGCTCTTATTCAGGCTCTGACTAGTCATTGTGCTCAAGGGCTGTTAAGGCCTTAAAACATGAAATAATAAACATGCCTGAACAACTCTTTATCTAACAGCTCAGCTGCTGGAGAAATGTGCAGTCTTGGTATAATTGCAAAGTACTTGACTTGACACTTGATTTGTAAGTAAACTCCTCACTATATTTATACGAAAGCAGGCCCTCATTTTAAGATATCAGGAAGACATGCAGGTTTCTTTTTGCTCGGGTGATACATATAGACCTGTCTGGCTTGACTTTATTGAAGTCGCACGTCTGGAGGCCCAACAGGTGCGTTAGGTCACACCTAATGTGTCTGAAACTCACACCTACAGTAAGCTGTGAGATATTAATTGAATTTATTTGACTGCTGCCTGCGTTCACCTGGAGGTTTAAGAATGTCGCAGAAAACTTGTGTGATGAGATAGTGGGATTAACTTGTCTGTGAGATGGAGTAGTTTTCTTTTTGCCCTGTCTGGAAGACAAACAGGTGTGTTAAGATGGATCCTGATAAACATGTCTGGAAGACAGACATGTTATGAGGCATTTTATTTGGGGTTTCTGGCCCATTAACATTAGCAACCTGTCTGGAAGCCAAGTATAAGATCAGGGGACATACTGCATTTGATTTTTGTTGCCTGCTAGAATTACCTGGCAGGAACGTTCAAGTAAATTATGTGGAAAACAATTTAGAGAGAAAGTATATTTGAAGGTTTACAGGTTTATATATTAGGGAATAGAAAATCACAGTTTGCAACCAATAATTATCCAGGAGGGGCTTTCTGGAAGACAAACAAGAGTGTGAGATGTATACAAATATGTTTGATAGGCTCCTGATTAAAGAGCTAAAGAGTTTTAAGTTACTCATCTAAGACAAGCAGGCACGATAGGAGTTGGCCTGATGAAGCAGTCTGTCTGGAGGACAACCATAATTGGTAGGATGCTTGCCATACAGAGTTGGATGCTTGCAGGAGCGTTCCTCAGGAACTCTTCTTGATGCAAACAAGTTAATTTAGTTATAGCTTGATGGATAACTTTGTTGAACGCAGGCATAGGTTAGGAGATGTGAATGTTGTTTGGGCTGGGCTGCTGCCAGTGTTTGTCTGGCAGGAGCTTTGTAAACAGCACTTTGAGTGCTACCTAGGGACAGGTTTGGGGGTGCTCGTGTTCCAGTGTTTGGGGCAGAAATGGCCAAGGTACTAAGTTGGTCATTCAGTGTGTGCAGTGTGTTGACTTGGGCAGCGCCTTTGCTTGTGCACAGGTTTATTCAAAATATTGGCTTTTTTGTGCTTCCAGTTGGTGCGGCAGAAATCTGGGCCAAGGACTTCTCTCTTTTTCATGTCCCTCTGCTGAGGTATTGCCTTTAAATCCATGTGCCTTTAATTTGGTTTTAGTTAGATCAATGGTGCACGAAAATTGAATTGGCAACACGCCCTTGAGACATTAATTGGATTAAAAAAATATATATACATAGTAGCCTACATAGTAATAAGTATTATCAAATTTACAAATCGAATATGATTTTCCTAATAACAGCTGCTTTCTACTCAACTTGCTGGCAAACCCAGATGCATATGTGTGTGCTTATAGCTTTGAAACTTAAAATAGAGGACATGTTATGACCATAGTTGCATGCATGCGTACCATTTGAATTACATGGAATGTTTTGTTTATTTTTTTCCTACTCCCGTGTATTTGTTCAGTAGTAGTAGTTGGCACCTTAAAATCTGGTCTTGATTGTCTGTTTTGGGCATCAGTACCAATACACTCTTTTGTATGTCTACTCATTGCCATTAAGAATTGTGTCAGGCAGGAGGCAGAGGATTGAGATATTCCCACAGCATCCACGGACAACCTGTCTGACTGATGCAGCACCTGTTGCCAGAATGGCAAGGGCACGTTACCTGGAATAACACAGGAGGGATGACGGTTATGTGATGTGGCATTCAAAATCAGTCGCACAGCTCAATCATCAAGGCCTTATCCATTGGCACTAGTTGCCTGTTAAACTCAGCACAGTGAAATTATTTTTTAGCCCTTGTTGATGCTTAATGATTCCCTAAGAACATACTTAACTATTTACAGTCGTATTAATTTCTTTGTCTCACGTTTCGTTATATATTCATTTTTCTGAATAGTATTTAATAGTCGATGATATTGCGTTTAATAGTATGCTGATTACATGTTTGACAGGCAGTCAGACAAGGGTGCGTAAGGGAAAGGAACATAACTTAAGTTCAAGTCAGAGCCAATGTATTGTAATGTGAAGGAGCCTTGATTTACCCATTCATTAGCTGAAGTGCACATCATGCAGGAGGCTGCTTATCCCAGCATGAAACGCCACGGTTGTAATTGACACAGGTAAGTGCATGCATTAAAACCAAGTCAAGGTCTGAATCAGGCCCCTAGTGATTTTTACAGTCGATATTGAAGCTCATTCACTAAAATTAGCAGCACATTCGCTGCCAAATGAATGCAACTGTCCTTACTCTTCAGACAAGCACTTCTTCTCTGTGAAAAGCAGCACAAGAAAAGGCTGAGGTGTTTTGCAACCGCAAACTTCAATCACACTGATGAAAATGCATTAAAGTATAAATTCACTCATTTTAATCAAGTAGAAAATGTGACATCTCATCTCTCAACATATAATTTTGTCCTTAAAGGGATGTTTCAGTGTATATATGACACTGTTTCTGGCCCTTCAGCCTGTAGATCGGTCCTCTCAGAGCAGCACGGTTCAATTAAGATACACCATCATTGGAGATGAATCCCAAGGAAGACCCTGAAGCACTCAGATTATTGATTTATTTACAGGGTGAACAGATTAACATTTTAACACAGGTGTATCTTCATTAGAGTCAAACAGTCATGGCTTGCGCATAATTTTGTCCTATTCATTAGAATGTATAAAGCCAGAAAGCAAAATATTTTTTATAACATGCACTGAGATATGGTACCAGCCTGCATGTGGAGCAAATCCAATGTAATGCCTTGATAAGAACTCTTCTGAAGGCTTCCCCATTATAAAGAATCTGAGCTACACATCCAGTCAATATGACAGTATATGATTATATATAGCAGGATATGATTCCAATGTTACAGCACAGCAAACATGGAATAAATAAAGCATAAAAATAGGTACATGTGCACACATGTGCGGTGTGAAAATGCACAAATGCATGCAATTGCACACAAGCAGACAACCATTATGTTAAACATAATGGGAGATCAGCAGGTTAATTAACTTTAAAATCACTTCCACACCCCAGAAGACATTCAATTTACCTGTCAATAGCATTTCTAAATGTCTTACAGAGTTGAAGATGGTTCTTTTTTTATTTTAACCATGCAACAGAATGTGTGATTGAATATTTGAGCCTACTGTTTATTTCAGTAATTTGTGCAAATTGTTCTCATTCTGCATTTAAACCCACTAAACATGTAATGCTCATGTGCACAAAGCAAAAATAGTCACTGAAAGCTGTCCCTTAAGTTTCTGTTTTGTTCCAGTTGATATTTGGTTGGTGATTATAACCCTGTGGTGTTTGTTTTTTTTTGGTTTTTTTTGGACACTGTGCTTGAACCAAATGATTGAAAATGCATCGTAAAATGTCAAAATGCATAGGTGTCAAAGGAAATATCAGTCTTTTTTGTGTTATGCTATTGTTTTAGTGCAAATTAGGCAACTTTTGCAGGACATTTTGAATTTTTTTTTTTTGGGTAGTCAAAGATAAAATGTGCCACAGCTATTGTGAATAACATCTAGCTCGTCTGTTAAGCACAGTGTCATGCCTTTAACAAGAGCTTGGTGAGGAGGTTAAAAGTACAATCATGCCAGCAAATATTCAAAATATTTGCTGGCATAAAAACTCATGAAAGTTATCCAGCGACTTAACACCTTTTGATAGGAGCATTTCACTTTGATATTATCTATATTTTCCGAATAAAAGATTTCAAATTCTATCAGCACCTGAGTTGAACTGATGACTCGAGCTAGACAGAAGTCAAGTGTGAGAAGAAATATGTATATCCACTATGCACTATACAGAAAACACATCTACAGAAACATCTACACAGCTTTTCTACATCAGTTTTCCTGCTGCAGTGGTCACAGAGGGGAAGAAAAAGCATTCCACACAGACACAGTAGCAGCTCTAACAGTCTTTCTTCCAGATGTTTTCGAACCTGTTGAGACATTATACAAATCGGGTGGGTGTTGCAAAGCTGCTCTTGTGTTGCTCGTGAAAGACACTGCAGAAAAGAGGCATGTGATCTCAGGGGCTTTGCTGGTGGTCTTCTCAGCTAATAACACACATTAGCACAAGCTCTTGGACTTCCTCTGGATCACCTCATTGAGCTTGAAGTTCTCTGAGGCTTGCACAATGATGTCTTGCCAGTCAGAGCTGGTGACATGTTGTTTATTGCTTATTAGAGCCCCATTAGCCGCCACAGGTGTGGTTGCCAGACTTCCTGGAAAATTTGTATCATTCATGCCAACAAAAACCAGTTCCTTCTTAACACTGAATATCTTCCCAGCCTCAAGCTTGCCACTTCAGCACTTTTCACCATAATAATCAGACTTGTTGCTGATCAACGTTTTGAAACAGTGCTATTAAACAGTAGCTTAAGATGTCTAAATTACCTCCTCACTCGCTCCATTTCTGCAAAACATTCAATATAATTTCAAGCAAGTAATTAAATGCCACACAAAAATGAATCAAGTCAAGGTGCGTTTCCGTAACATCCGTCTGTCTATGTTGCTATGGGCAACCAGTTTGTTTGCTAATTACATGACTGTTACTAGTTTTGCAAAGACGGACAGAATCCCGTCTCCCATCTAATATCGTCATTACATTCTTTACTCATATGAGACAAAGGAATGTCTTGATTTCTTCCTCTGTCTACCCTCCATCGTCAATGACAGCAATTCAAACGGCAACCGGTCCTGTGATTAAATCCTATTCCCATGCCCTGTTTATATTCAGCAAATGTGTATCCATCGCAAATCTTTTTACAGAATAATAGGTTTATCCACCTCAAGTGAGGGTATAAACTTTGTCGCATTATCACATGGTGTTTTATTCAACGTTTGCTGTTTCCATCAAGCATCGTTAATCCAATACAGGCAAAATGTGCATAAAAAGGGTTGATGGAAACGTGGTTAGTGTCTCTAATGAATCCTGGATTGGCATGGATGGCACTGGTGAATACTCGTATGCCTCGCATGTTTAATTCAGTCACTGTCAAACACCATCCCCTCATTTTGTGATACAATTTTAGCATAAAATACTTTCCTGAAAAGTGTTAAGTTTACTCCATGTCTGGATTCATTCCATCTCTGAGTCTGGAGTCTCTCCCCCTGCCTTTTCCTCTGTCTCTCTCCCCTGCTGTTTGCACTTGCTCTTTGTCTCCTCTGACCCTCTCTCCCCCCCGATACAGAATGGCCGTTGTTGTGAGTTGCCCATTTTACTGCCTGATCACCCTTCCACCCTTCCTGCTCAGCCGCGATGGCCGAGCACGCACACCTATTCAGGGAGGATGAGCACTAGCTCTCTGGAGACAGCTTGCTGAGCACAGTGAGGTGGAATATTCATGCCACTGAGCAGGGGCTTGGAAGCACTTGAAATGCACTTGCAGAGTGGCGTTGTCAGTTCATAATGCTAACAATTATCAAACTGAGGATGCACACTTTTGCAATGAGGTCTGTTTCACCATCCAATTAACGCTAGGTTGCTCTCACCAAACTCCCAATGTTAGCATGGATGAAAGGTTATTCGCACAGTTAGGCCCAATGCCCGTGCAATATCGGACGCTATCACCGCTTGCAGAGAGCGCTCATTCGCTTACTCGGAGACTCTGCTTGATGCAAGCCAGATGAAATGTGCGTTATGGAGAGGGAGCCGTTTCCGAATGGAGATTGAATTACCCAGGAGCGCTTAATAGGACCTTCATTACAGTCAGGGTATCCACGATTTCCTGATTCATTGCTGTGTGTGTGAGTGTGAGTGCGTGTGTGCGGCTGAGTCGGTCACATTAGCAAACGGACACAGTAAACATTCCTGACGGGCAGCAGCGGGTGTAATCAGGGGGCACACGCCCTGCTGAGCCCTCCTAAGTCTAATTAGATTATTTCTGTTTCAAACGTAATAAGGTGAGATATGACTGAACTTCTGCTACAATAACATCAACCTTCCATCAGATATTAAATGGGACGTTTTTTAAAGCGGTATTTTGCCCATGTAAGACATCGGAATTCTATTTTGTTCTCGTTTTGGACAGAACTGTCCTTCAGTGTTTTATAATGATCTTAATCAAATTGTTTATTTAAAGGCACAGTGAAACATTTTAAAGCATTTTGAGAGCATGTCGCTTGTTTAATTTGGTGTACTTCCTGTTGAAATAGGATGTGAAAGCTGAACATAATTTGGGGCAGGATCATTCGAAATGTACACCAATGGGATGTCAGTGAGGGAGCTTTTATTTCTTGTTTACCTGCTCAGCTCCAGGTTGTGCGGATCCTGGCTGCTATTTAAAATTACAAGATGGAGTCACCGCCCTTTTAGCATCCGTGCACTGGACACCTCTTCATTTTAGAACTGAGTTCACGATTTTACTTATTACTTTTAAAGCAGTGCAAGGTTAAGCACCCAGTTATATTTCTGACCTCGCAGCACCCAATGAGTCAGTGCACAGCCTAAGATCTTCTGCCAAGGCCTTATTGACTGATGCGGAGTCCAGGCTGAAAACTAAATTGGACTAAGCCTTTGCTATTAAGACCCCTTAAGCATGGACTGCCCTGCCTAAGAACATTAGGCAAGTAAAACCACACCACCATAAGGCATTTTTGTAATTCCTTCAGTTTTCCTTCAGTCTTTTCATTCAATTTCATTGTTTCTGTTGTGAATAAAGTTCTAAGTATTTGTGTTTGTATTTGCTAACAAGGATGGAGGTTTGGGTGATGAACTGATCAAAGATCTGTGGGTACTTATACCTGAAATTTTTATTTACACCTACCAGTACACTATGAGTAAATCATTTGAGAGACGCTGTTTTCCAAGAAATAATTAAAGTAGCAAAAGTAATTAGATTTTGATATAAAAATATAAGAAAATTAACTTTTTTGGGGGGTGATTTTAAAGTTTTGAAAGGCATGAAGCTCCTTGAAAATGACACCCTTCCCAAAGCATCACTTGCTGTGGCCTTAGGCTATTGCAGCTTATTTTGACGTCAACACTGTATTCCTTTTTATTAACATAGCAAGTATACAGTGTCAAATTAGATCAGATTAAGAAATTTAAAACCAAGACTTACATTCTGAGGTGTTTTTTTGTATAGTGCTGGAATGAATCGAGGTAGATAAGGAAAAATAAAAGAAGCAAGGAAGGTTTGATATTGCGTTCCTAGTGGCTATCATTGTCCTGTTTCAAAATTCATCCTCTTTACTGGAGTAGGGCGGCTTGTGAAAATGCAAGAACAGCCCTGAGTAGGAAGTAATATATCTCCAATGTCCCCGAGTTTAGTTTAATACCCTAAATATAAAGTCTACCACTGGATTTGAAGCAATTTATCAGATACTTGTTATGAACTTCATCAGTATTTCTACATCAAGGCAAAGTACCAATATTATATTTATTTAGCCCTCCCTTCTAAGCTCTGAGACACTTCCCCAGCACGGAGACAGCCAATTACGCCAACTGGCAAACGTCAGTAGGTAAGACACTGACATACGGGAGGCAAAAGGTGGCAAACGACAGCAAGAGAGCACTCCACGGTGCTGAGTGCGGAGCGTTTGGAGCGCTCCTTGACTGAAAAACACTACAAACTAGCATGGTCCTCTTCCAACCGTTCCTGCCACCACCACTACCTCCATCAGTGCTATTTATAGCCGGCTAACCTTTTGTTACTGGGCCCCCGTCCAAGCACTCTCTCTCCGGCTCTGTCACTGAGTGGCCTCCAGATCGCCATGTCCCTTCTAGTCGGGAATTGGAAGCGATAATTATGCCGACTCTTCACTTCAGAATCCCCATTGTTGACCCTCTGGGGGCCACGTTCTCATTTCAGGTGGCCAATGAATATGCCTGCCAAAGCCTCGCTTCCAGAGAGGAATTACCTTTCATCATGCTATGTTTTATGCCAGCAAGGTCTAAAGGACCTTTACAGTAGCACCCGCAGTCATGCAGCGGGAAGTGGTGCCTTGTTCTGTGGAGCGTTACGGGCAAAAAAGAAAGACCTTTGCTCACACTTGCTTCAAAAATATGTACAGCTGTACGCTACAGTATAAAATGATCAAATGAAGTCTGAACAGCTTCATAAATGATGTTTCTTCACAGTGCATTACACATTTCAACATAAAACCGTACAAAGTTTGCATACACTGAATTCAAAGCAGTTAGTGACCTTATTGCTACTGCCATGGGTTATTGTTTCACAGTGGTGATGTCATCAGCTAGAGAATCTGCAAGTCACTTGGCAGTTAGCATCTCATGGAAATTTGAGGTCTGACATGGAGAATAGCCAGAAACCATTCTGTGGCACTGAGCTAAAGATTAAAGTGCATGTTCCTGCTGCAGTGTGTCCTGGTGATGCTGCAGTTTTCCCTGGCTCACTCTGAGTCCAGATGCCTTTTGCCTCGTGACAGCTGCATTTGCGGATGATCCATTTAACTAATAGACCGATATTTAAATGCATCTGTTCAGAGGAGGCAGTTGTGTGCCAAACAGGCACATTGTAAGCCACTGACATTTTCCCAGGAAGAGAAAGCAGGCAATGTAAAAATAGGTACTTGACGTTCATTAAACCACCTAGCTGAGGCAGATGCAAAGTGAGAATGGGTGACATTTTAAAATCTGTGACGCCTCTTTCTGATCTTGTCTCGCAGGCAAAACAAAACTTTTGCTCATTTTCTGTTATTATTGGTGACTCAGTCACTCATCAAAGCCTTGGAACGTGGAGGCCATGGCGTTTGCAAGATCTCACACATGAACTCTGTAACTGATTGGCTGCATCTAGTTATGCAGCATGGTGCTATCATGAAAAGCTCTCATTTACTGTAACCTTAATATAAACACTTTTTTTTTTATCATAGTCTCCAGATGTACTTCATTCTCAAAACCGATAAAATGCTGTTTTCTTTACCTGGTTGGTTAGCATGCAGATAGCGTGTAGATAGAGTGCCAACTAAGCAACATTGTAATTGGTAGGAGTGGCAAATAGTAGGAAGATTTTAACATTCACATGATTTACAAACACTTGCATGCACACACGTAAGCATGAAAAATTATGCACACACAGCCATGCATACACAAGAACAAGCTCATACCTATCCATTGTTGCAACCACATTGTGACTCAGTTGCATTTATCCCCACCACATTTCCGTCTTTTCATACCGTAAGTGCTACTACTGTATTGTGTTTATGGTGTTTTAGGTATTTTCTACCCATCATCCACTTCAACACCTCTACGCCATTTCTAAGTGCTATGTTTTACCACTCAGCGAGGGAAAGACAGAGGCAGAGTGAGAGGCAGACACAGAAGCCAATACAACAAATCAACATTACTTGGTATGCATAGAGTGGCCAAAGCTATCGTGTTATAAATTGGCATGTGGCAGCAGGCCAACAGTGCATTGGATTAGTCAGACGCCCTCAATGTAATAAAATGCAGTGGGAGGAGAGGGAGTAAAAAAAAAAGAGAAAGGCGCTCTCTGCAGATTGAGATCTTAAAAAGGGTAGCTGCTGAACAATATATCTGGGCAGAAGCTCAGGCCAACTGAGAAGATCATATCAGCACACAGGATTACGCTCAACTAAATGAGATGACATTCACTTTGACAAATAATTTCCTCCTGTTGTATGCATATGGAAAAAAAAGACAGACAAATAATTTCAAATTGGAAAAGTGGATATGTAGAGCTTTTGGGGCTTTGGGGCATACGTTAAAGCAATCTGCAATTTATGCTTGAACGGACCCTCTTGCGGCTATGCAAGGGATTACAACATCATATGCTCCATCATGTAAATGGCTTGTTTTATTGTTTTTTTCTTGTTTGACTTTGTGTTTGGGCCCTGGCAGTCTATTTCACTCATTTAATTTCAGTTTGAGAATCTGGATTTAAAAAAAAAAAAAACTAATTTGAAAGTAGAAAGCTTTGAAGTGTGTGTGTTGAGTTATTAGAGGTAGCTAATTTGAATCATTTATGCGCTGAATTTTCAAGGACTGATTTCAAGGCAAACCAGCATGCCAAAGTTTTGGTCTTCCCTTCTTGACAAGCCCAAAAGCAGACTTTGCTAGCTAGCTGGCATAGTGATGCCAACACTGTAATGAGCTGTGTCGCACCCATGGGTTGGTCTGTCAATGCTGCACAGCTTTTGACACAGAGTTTTGTTCAAACTCACATAACTTTATTTTAAATTGTAGTGGACATACAGTGTTTACACAGATACCAAATATGTCCTGCTGAATTGCCAGGAAACAGGTGTAAAATGATGCACAAAACATGTTGATATTTTTATATTTGATGTAATCCTGCAGCCATAAAACAGTAGCATCTTGTATTTAACATTGTCATACAGTATGTGAAATTAATGTTTTTTTGTTTGTTTTTTTATCATTTACTAACCTTTAGCTATTTAAGGGGAACTTTCGGGAATTTTAAGGCAAAATCAGAGCTGCAATAATCGAAATTTCCAAGGGATGGCTGAAGTCAGGACTGTGGAAACTCAACTTACATGGTATGAGCATTTAATTTAATTGAGTCTGCACAGTTCTCATAGTCAACGTTCATAAATTACATACTTAATGCACATTTTTTGTTAGGTGAGTTTAAAATGCTCTTCACTTAATTCGACTTTGAGCAGTTTGGATTACTGCTGCTTTAAACGTTCTCTTACCAGTGTAGCTAAACTGTAGCTAGTTTGCATCACTGGAAAGGCCTTGGGAGATTTTTAGTGCACTTTATTTGATAACTGCTCAGCCAATGACACAGAGCTTTCAAAACAAGAAACAGACACGAAAGTGAGGTGATGTAATGTTGACGAAGCCGCAAATTTAAAAAAAGAAAGAAAAAATTAAAACGGTTGAGGGTAAGGTTGACATAAAATGAATGCCAATGTATAATATCAAATGAAGACATTTAATCTTCTGTTACTGATTGATGTCATCGGTGTTATGACTTACTGTATCTGTCAGTAACTTCCTCCAGACTAAATCAGAACATACCTCAGAGGAGTGGGAGATAGAGGGATGAGCAGGCCAGTTCAATAATACTGAAATGTTAGGAGACTGCTGTGGGAATGCTGTTATGAGGCATCAGCAGAAAACTCAGTACCGAACACAGTTTCTGTTTTCCTCGTGTCATGTAGTGGAATGTAATACCCTTGGAATACCAGTGAATCTCCAGTGTTTTCCATATGACCTTGGACACCTTGGTTTGTATCAGTGCACATTCACTGCTGTCTGCTACATGCAGAAACAACGTACCACACCGCCGTGTAGCTCCATAAAAAATATTTTGAGGAAGATATAGGAAAGGAAAGATGTCAGTGATGGTATCCAGGGTGATTTTATGGAGATAGTACGTTTTCTGCTGTAGAACCGATTGAATTACGATAATATAAAGTACCCAATTGGATGTGAAAGTTCAAAATCATGTTATATGTGTTCATTCTCCTATCCATCACTGCTGGAGCAGCTTCAGGCTGTATATCAGTATGAAATCAATGATGAGACACTTCTATTTGCATGCTGGGTTTGGCCGAAAGTTGTACTTAGATACTAATTGATGGACTGAATTATTCATTTAAAATGATAATATTCTGATTTAATATTAGTGGCATTCCACTTTGAGCAGGCAGAGATAGTATATAAAACAAGGCATAATGCAAGTTGTCCTTATCCACAGAGCCATGACAAAGAAACTTTTCGCCTCTGGAAAATTAGTTGACTTTAACTTAATTTATATGCAAGAAATGATTTTTGTAAGCTCTTAATTAGATACTCTAATGCTATTTAATGTGTACAAAACACTAGTCCAGGATTTTTATGTTTTAGAATACAAGTTGAACCTGCAATTCAATTCATGTTTGCATGTCATGTACTATCTTTAACAATAGCCCATTTTGTCAGTTTGAGAGTAAAAAATCTGTTTTCAAAGCCATGAAATCATTCTTACTTGTTTGGCAGACCTTTGCACTGCAAGTGGCATCATTTTGTGGTTTTAAGTCAAACCTTCATTATGTGTCTTAAAGTTAAAATTCTCTGAATACATGAGTTGACACACAATCATGATGCACACATTTGTTAAACAATATCAATGTAACAAGCAGGCCTCCATATTCAGAATGTAATAATATTTCAATTTCAACAGTAATTGTCTAGGGAAGGTAAATATACTTATTGAACATTTCATTAGTAAATTCATTTCGCGTCCGCACATGATTGCTTTCTTCATATTTAGTGCATTCACTGGCGGCATTCAACATATACTGAAAGAGTTGATTAGAAACACCAGAGCAAAATTGCACTAACACCATAGTTGCTAAAGGCAATATTTTTCCCTGGGTTGTGTTCAATGGGATATTCAAGTAATATAAGTCGCAAATGATGTTTCTGATTATTTTGAGATTGACTCAGAAAAATCATTTACTTTTCTATTTTTACCGTTTTGCCATTTTTAATCATTTTCCAGCAAGAATGTTCTTTGTTTGTTTTTTACCCATAGCATGCAAAGAAAATTGTCAGTAAACTAAATGTTTATTGCATATGGAAATTTAATACAGTTCCTCAGCGGCAGCAGATAATACAAGTAATCACTACAATACTGTCAGAGACTCACTGGCAGCCAACTTGGGACAAATGTGGGTAGCTCTGTAGTGAACATGGGCCAGCATCTCCTGGAGATTTTCCACACCAAACCCACACCTAATTGACACTGTTCTGTGGGCTGAATATTAGGAAAGTGCTGCTACTTTTAGGGTAGGCTTGTATTTTCATTGTTTGTTTATTATAGGATCCCCATTACCTGATGCTGTAGCATTCAACTAGTCTTCTTTTTTTGTGATATTACATTCAATATTATATGCAAAATTTTACATTTACATCACAATATATTGTAATTTAATTACTCTGCATTAAGAAAGGGGTCAAGTTAAGGTGAATTCAACCATATGGAAAAGAGTTATTATAAATGCATTTTTACTAAGTAATGATAATTACTTTGAATAATACAAAGTGCAATGTTCTTATCTTGATGACCCCATGTTGGCGTATTCTTCTCCACCGTAGTGTTTTCCTCCTTATGCTAAGGCTGCATCTTACACTTGCTAGCTTTAACTCTGCAGTAACCCACCTTTTCCACTTGTGCCATATTTTAAATAGGGGTCAGCAATTACACTGGCAAAAGAGGCATAATGATATTTATTAGGAGGGTGGTTTCAAATGATTAATTGTTAAGAGAAATATGTATGGCATCCACTAACTACCTCTCAGTATACTGTGTAGGAGAAGTCCATATGATTTCTTGTCTCATGCATCTAGTCTGTATTTATGAATTACAGAACACATTAATAAAGTGCAGTTGGCCATTTGCTTAGTTGATATACCATGAATGTCACACAGTTTCATATGGGGGTAAAGAGAGTAGCAGCCTTTGCATAATAAAGATGCTATTAAGAGTATACCGTCAGATTCATCCCTCCCTGCACTTTCACATTAGGAGTGTAAATATACAGTGTGAACATCCTCGGTTTATGAATGCATAATGGAGACGTCAAATAAAATTCAGTGTTTTGTCATGTAGGAGTTTGTGAATGGTTTGAAATCGCAACGAAACACACATTTTGGAAAACATCTTGTTTAGTCCTCAAGGCCAATTCAGGATCAAACTGTTTTATACTTAATTCAAAATTTAAATGTGTTAGGCCCCTTAATAATGCACAACTTGAACAGCCTTCACTAATGTGCAGTGCTTTCCCAGCTCTTTGCTGATGTTTTGCTTTTGTACCACTTAATATTTTTAAGTAGCCGCTTGATTAGAAACAGGAAAATTTGTTATGTGGACGTGCTTGCTGGACTCTAATTTACTAATTGGTTTCATTCTGTGTGACACTGTTTTTTTCTTGTCCTTTTTCTTTTATTTTCTTCATTTTTATTTTTTTTTCTCCACTGGCAGTCGAATGTACAGTACTGCTTACTCATGCCCACATTCATTCTAAAAATTGTTGCAGAATCAGCAGCACCATAAAACTTTCAGTTTAGTCCAGTGTCATTTCTGTCACTACAAGGCCCCTAATACACCTGAATCTGGTGCAGCTGAGCAGGCCCAACAAACCTCCGACTGTCCCAAGGAGTAAGAGTGAATACAACCTCATTCTGATACCTGTCACTTTGCATTTTGTGCTCCCAGCCCATCTCCTAGCGTGTCTCCATTTAATGAATAAGCAAATACAGTACCACACACATTCCCTTAGCTCTTGCCCTTGTGGTTTTTTTAAGCTCTGTTCCCTGTCAGCATGGATTTGGGAGTGTGGAAGTTCTTTTGGTGTCAGATGGGTAAAACTCGCTTTCTAAAAAAAAAAAACTTTTGAACTTAAAACTTGAACAAAATTCTACATAAAAAAATACAATACAAAATCAAACTTCGGACAATTGTATTGGTCATGTGTTCTAGGGCTTTTGCAATCTAAAATGCAATATGAAGGCTTTAATAGCACAATAAGCGTGTCCTTCAAACACCATACAAACATAGTGAAAGAAAACCTTCCTACCTTGAACAGTCATAAATAAAGTCATAGTCTCTCAAGCCAGCCTCTCTTTTCCACAATCTTCGAATGCTCCAGAGAGAGAGTTTGTACTGCAAGCCTTTTAAGATTTGAGTATAAGACACAAATGGAAGCTGTCACAACAGTGGTCATGAAAATGCATTCCTCTCGGAAACAAAATCAAGGCAGTAGATTGCAATTAGCAACACCGCAAACTGTGATGAAATTGATGTAGAACTGACAGAACCAATCAAACAAGACATCGTTAGACAGTATCGACGACAAGCCTGTTACAAAACGTGGTTTGTGTCTCAAACTGCACCATCATTCAGAAGGTAGTGAATCAATATGTAGTGAACTAGAATTGGGCAGTGCCATGCAATGTGACTTGAGCTAAAGGTTGAACCTGACGATGATGATTAAGAAGCTAATGGCTGCGCATGACGATGATTAATGGTTGCATCCCTGGAAAGCCTGACATTACTTTTTGTGCAAAAAGTACAGAAAATTAAAGGATAAACTGTTTAACAATGGTGCTGTAACAGTATTTACATTTGAAAATGAGGTCTGTCCCCCATCAGTAGAAGTCTGATCACTGGGAATTTTCCAGAGAGCTGAACTTCCAGTGTATAGCAATTTTGGGATTGGGACCTGAGCAGATAACTTTTTCCTGAACCATGAAGCAGACAGACCGAAGGACTTCTTAAGTTTAATGAAGCTAACACGACACATTTGGACGTCAGTTGCTAATGTTATTCAGCTTGTTGAGTTTGACTGACTAGCTAGCTGCTAATGTCAATTGTTAGATAGCAGTTGTTAAATAGAAAGGTCATGTTTCCTATGAGAATGAAATGGCCAAATGTTATGTTACTAATCCAAAAGCATCATCTTCTACTTGGTCGTTAATGCTAGCAGCTAGCTGCTACTAGCTAGGATGTGACATGTGGTGTCCAGTAGGGCTTAATTGCACAACCACAAAGCAGATGCAGATGTGGGGAAAGCGGATACAAATCTTCATGCATGAAAAACTACAGATGGGAGGTGGAAGCTTTTGGAAATTGTGGGAGCCATGTGTCTGCTTTGAGAGAATAATAACAACATATCTTCATGGCCACCCCTGCATCAAGCGGAAGATTTCTGCATCCTGCATAATACGTTCATGTGAATAATACACATGCAGAGAAATAAAACAGTTGGTGCACACAGACAATAAAAGAAGAACTCACAAATTGAGGAACCATTGTGTCATACAAATTTTAGAAACACACACACACACACACACACACTCTCAAAGCAATTGCACACAAATGAGAATCCTTGTGAATTATCAGCAGACTACTATGGTAGTCTGACAAAACTGTATGAACACACACACACACACAAACACATGCTCAGACACAGGCACACATTTTCCACTGCAGTGCTTGTTTACCCGATGAGCAATATTGCAGACGCATTAGATTGGCCATGCCGTCTGCTCCGCAGTTATGGA
The DNA here is from genome assembly GCA_900302615.1 of Holocentrus rufus. Taxonomy (NCBI): domain Eukaryota; kingdom Metazoa; phylum Chordata; class Actinopteri; order Holocentriformes; family Holocentridae; genus Holocentrus; species Holocentrus rufus. Next base: position 23,961 of record OMLF01035893.1, read on the forward strand.
TTTATGCTTCATCACCATGGCATCTCTTTTAGCGTTGATTATAATTCCCAGAAGCCCTTAATTAAACCGTGCGCAGGAAAGGCCTTTTTTTATAATTATTTATCTCTGAATGAGTGAAGCCCTCAGATTTACAGACTGACCATCTCTCCCTCGCGCTTGCGAGAACCAACAGGCCAAGAGCCCAATAAATTGCTCGGCTCTCTAACACAATTTGCTCTGGCTAAAGTCTGCTTATGAGGCACATTTTCTATTTGCGTGGTGTTTTTATTTAATGATCTCCACTGCTTAATCACAGGCGTGCTGGTTATATATGCAGAGGACCTTGTTGACTTTGATGGCTTCCTTTGGAGTTTTTATGAGCGCACAGCGAAGTTTATTCTTTCCAAAGGGAGATTTGAGATTCCCTCCTGCAATTTAACAGTAGAGTTGACATTCAGGTGTAGTAATTTGGCTGTTAAAACGAGCCTGTTGTTGCCCCAGGTACGCTACATTTTTGAAGAGTCAAATGCTGCGTTTACCATAATGTAATTTATTAATGTTAAATGCTTACGTTTGCTAATTTGCTGAGGCTTTTAGAAGTTGGTATTTAAACATCTTATAAATGAGTGGCCTTAATGTGATGACTGACTATTTTATTATCATCTTAACTCATTGTAATCACCCACTTTAGTTAGATTTTCTGTGCACCTGCCACCCAAACACAAAAGAAGGTATGCATACACTGCATTACATTTTCCAAGGTATACGTTTTAACACCATGAACAGCCATGGCTTTCCTACAAGCAAAGATGAGCACTGTGAATGATGAAATAAAGTTTCAGGTGAGGAGGCAGAAACCTACACGGAAGTGCCACTGAGAGTAAAATTGAATATAGAATTTTATTCAACTTAAATCAACCGACTTTGTATTTATAACTGAGCCTTAATTGGCTCATTAGTTTACTTGCAGCACTGCGTCAGCACCTCCTGGCCCCTTAATATTTTACTGATAATGCTCACCCTTTCAACATTTGACGCATAATACTGTAGAGACTGCAGGCAAGGAGTGTGCTGGAAAAATACAGCCTAACCTTTCCGTTAAATTACTTGGGAGTTTGGAGTGATTGAACCCCATTAACCGGAGACATGCTGCAATGGATTGAACTTGAACCACTGATATCAGCACACTATGATCCTCAGTGAAGACTGGATGTACTCATTTCTATTTCCCATTGATTTGGCCCCCCACAGAGAACTGTACTGTCTGCTTGATGTGTAAGTATACATTTTTTGCCCTCTCATATTTCCTAAATGGATTATTGCAAATAAACAAAAGACCACTCATACATCGTTAAAGGAAAGAGCCATGTTAAGTATCGTGTTAAAGATCCCTGCTGCAAGTGGATTCAAATTCATTGCAGAATTGGCAGTAAAAATGCTGCCGGTGTGTGTTAAAATTGTGTCCACACGTCTTAAAAAGAGTTTTAATTAACATGAAAGCACTTGAGGCCTATGACAGCCACACGGGCGAACATGTCTGAACCAGAGGCAAAAGAACCAGACGCAGCGGGGGTGAATTAAATGGGACAATAAAAATGAGGGTGCCACGTCCCTTTTTCCACTCTTTCGTGCTGACATTACCTCACAAAACCTACAACTCTAATAATGTGCCAAAAACACACCCTGCACACCATGAAACAGTTGCGCTCTAATTTCACGAAACTCATCACGAAAACGAAATAAATGCATATACCTTGTTGACTCCTTTAACCTGAGATGTAAACACACACCGTCGAATAACATTTGTAACTTCTGCTCATTATCGTTTCGGCACAGGATGTTATTCAGGCACACCAAGCTCTATTAAGATACACGAATTTCAATCCAACAGTGTGTCACCAACAAAGCAAAATCAGATACAGGCACAGAGTCAGAAGATGAGATTTTATTGTGTGTACGTCAGTAGAAGGTGTAATGAGGTCCCAGGACCAATTTAAATCCTGACCCAACAGCATGATGGAGCCCAGCAGCAACAATGTTTATGCTGCTCCCCGGTAAATACTATGATGATGACGGTGATTATAGCCATCAGCCCTAGAGGAATACAAACAAGAGACCCTTTTTATGTTAAGGTACGTTACTCAGAATGCTCTAAAACACAGACCATGGCGGTCAAGCATAAATCCATAACTAAATCAGATTATAAGGTTAATATAATGTGTCTGCAGTAGTGTGAATGAAGTAAATACTACTACCTTTGCTACACAGCTTCTATCAGAGGGTGGAGAGGCATGCTGTGATGGGGGCTTTAGAGACTCCGGTGGCTATTCACTTAGAAATACCATGCAGCAAGCTGAAGAGACAGGAGAAAAAATTGATCTGGCATGCCCAGAAAACCTTTCTGACATTGGCAGAATGTTGGGGTTTGTAAAGACAGAGTGAGCAGTGAGAGGTAAAGCTCAATATTTCTTTCTGTGATTCTATATTTTCCAGGTGCACCACTACCGCATGTGGACCACTGGGATGCTTTTCTGCACGTTTGCATGCTGTATGACAATTGTCTATTTGCAAGTCCACTGGCAGCTTTCATACCAATAAAGCCGGCAGGGGAATACTGTCGCTCCATAATGGTGAAAAATTCATTTTTTATAGCCAAGAAGTCCAGTGAACTTGAAAATGTAAACAAGGCACCGCTGAGATTTGATGTCTTTGTTTGAGCAATATTTGGAAAGCAGACAAATCTGCAGTTGGATTAGTCTGGCGCTGCATGTTTTTAAAAAAAAAAGAAGAAAAAAAGATTGCTATATTCCCATTTGTCCATATTCTAAAATAGCAGCAAATAACTTGTCACCTACAATCTGAGGAACTTGTTAAATTGGCTAGAGTTTATACGTTTGGGGAATCCTCTGATGCTTCCAAGTGGCTGTGCAAGTGATTTGAGTCATGCTGGATGTTGGCCCCAAAGAGATGAGAAAATGTAATTTGAGATGGAAATCTTCCTCTACTGGGGCAATCTGGAAGGTAATCTTATTGAGATTGAATGCAGGGTTAGTGTGTGTAGATGGAGGGCGGCAGCATCTGGGAGTGGATTGTGTTCGGGCCCAACGTGGAGAGGATCAAATGGGGCCACATACTAGACAAACACAAAATGCAACGATCACATGTTCACACGCAGCCTTTTTTCACAGGCTTGTGCACGCAGACATTTTACATTTTTTTTAGGTGTTCAGCTCATGTCCTGTCATAGAAATCAGTTGCATCATCAGAGCAAAAAGATTTTTTTTAGCATTGTCAAGACTTATGGATTAAAAAAAAAAATGTATAGGTTAGAGAATGTATAGGTTTTTCCTAATTCCTTCAAAATATTTTTTGACATTTGGACATTTTTTAATGAAAAAAATATTTTCGCACATCTATATATGATAACAATCACTATAATTAAAAAAAGAATTGTAAATAATTATTTGCATTGGAAAATGGCAGCAGAATTCAGTGGATCCAGTCCTGTTTTCATAGCTGATAAAAAAAGATTTAAGTGCCACCTTACATCACAGACTGGCATCAATGATTATGTGAAACACTGTATTTTTCACATAGAGAAAATGCATTGAATCCAAAATTACATATTTGAGAAAAGTTTGTGCTCAACATCATATCTGAGGTCTGTAGGAGTGCTGTTTGTGTGAGTGTGCATGTGTTTTTGTGTGAGTGCCTGTGCACCCTTGTCGGCGAATGCATGTGTGTATATGCATGCGAGTTGCTCTAAATGTGAGTTCTTGTGTGCAAGTCTTGGAACTAAATTTACCATGGCCCTGGTGGAGGTTAATGGCGGTCCTCCCATCTGCTGTTTTCTAATCATCCCCGGTTATCTATGAAAAAAGAGAGCGGAGGAATATGCTCGTGGCGTGCAGCAGCCATCTTTTTCCATTTACTCCTTCACTCTCCTGGCCATTTCACCACCATTTGTGAAATCAGCTGTAGCAGCGGGAGGAGAGTTTGCACAAAATGTACTTCCTGGAGTGTGTATTTCATGCCGAGAGGAGAGGAGACGGTGGCAGCAGCTGAGGAGAATAAGGCAGAGAGGGAAAGGTAATGAATAGAACAGTTGGAAAGCTAGCCAGAGATGGCCCCTGAACATTTGTCACTCCAATAGGACTTGTCTGTGTTGTAAGATTGGATTTTGGTTTATTATTGTTGTTTTGCGAAAAAAAAAAAAGGGAGAGTCGCTCTACACCTGAATGCCAGCGGAGCTTGACATGTAAGTGGCGAGGTGCACTGTTTCTTGATGGGAAAAGAAACTGGGTTCTTGTCCTGCATTGTATCCTGTGGGAGTCCAACAATAATATGTGATTCCTGCCCTTTGCTTGCCTCATGCATGAGCAAAAATGACAAGCAATCTAATCCTAGAGTGTATTCTATGAGGGGTCATGGTGCAGCCACACTGCCTTATTGTTCCTATGGGGAAAGGAAATAGTCATGCACTGTCGTAGCACTTTAATACACTGTGACTGACGTGGCTAATATAGAAAACAACTACATAGATTTATATATATGTGACAATAATACAGGGGACAATCCGATGGAATAATATACATGTGGCAGTGAAACACGTTTATATAGTTTATGGTCATCAATCTGCATTTTTTTTCTTTTGATGACCATGAGGCTCTCCATTTTTTTCTTTTATGCCAGATTTAATGAGCCATCCCTTCTCTAAAAATGGTCTTAATCTATCTCAGAAAAGGCTGGCCTCATTTGTGTGCAGGTTGATAGGAGATGGTTCGTGCACTCCTCCATTCTGTTTGGCTAATGTGTTGATGATTATTTAATAAGACTCTGCCTCTTCTGTATCCCTCCCTTCGACACATCTTTCTCTCTGAGGCACTTTCTCATCCCCCTCTCTCTCTCTTTCTCTCACACACTTTTTCCCTTCTTCTCCTTCTCCCATCTCTAACTCCTGTCCCTTCCTTCTTTAACTCCCTCTCTTTCCTCTGGTCCCCCCTCTCTCTGGAGAAGCCCTTGGCTTGAAGCGCTCTTGAGAAAATGAAGGGGGCAAATATACATGTGTGATGTTCAGAACTGGATAATGGTGCACTTGTTCAATGTAATTGGCCTGGAAAAGCACTGTAATTTGTGACTGGAGAGCCCCGACTTGACTTGAGAAAAATGTAAATGTGCAGCAGTGGAGCCCCTTGGTTAATCAGTTCTCACAAAGAGAATACTTTAAGTTCATTAGTGCCTCATTTGCATATTCGCCCTCATAAAGGAAGAGTTAATCCCAATAGAAATTGCATGTTTCTGTCATGAAAATAGGCTTATTTCATATTTTCCCCTGTTGCCCAAACTGAATTGTGTGTGTGTGATCTTAGCAGCATTCAAAGATGATGACTCTCTATTAATAGTCAATCAATATTGCTCATGTCTTTGATGTTCTATGCCATGGGCAATTATAATATGAATGCATTGTAAGTCTTCTGAGTAAATAAACATCCCTTAACACATTATTTGAGCATCCTTCAACTCAATATTGACCTTAAAGACGAGATGACCATGGCACTGTCCCATTAAGACACCACCACACTGAAGTATTATTCTGTCCTCATATGATGTGATATATTGAAAACCCAACAGAGGGAATATGACCTTTCTCAAAATGCATTCCAGATTAGTGCTGGTCAACAATCTTGCATGATTTACTGTAAACATTGGCTGAGGTATTGAAAACAGATATCACAATATATTTGCTTCCCCAAAAATTTCATGTTATGAAAACATGATGCGAGGTGCTACTTCAAGTGCAGCGAAACGTCTACAACCCAAACACCAGCTGGTCACACCAGAAGAGGGCATTATGTCAAGGCTGCAACTCCACTTCTTGGCAATAATACTGACAATGCAATGCCCATTTCTTTTTTTTCTTTTTTTCTACCAAACCACCCAAAATGTCAGAGTTTAAAAAGAGTAGAAAAAGGGAAGGCAAGTCTTGAAGCGAGGATTAAGGCTGAGCAGAAAGTTTAATTTGCCCACTGATGATGGTCATCAGCCGGCTAGATCAGAGGGCTGGTGGGCAATGGGCAGAAAAAAGCTTTGGACAAAAAGAGTTTAGAGGAAGTGGGAGGAAAAAAAACAGTGAATAGCATGATGTTTCACCTAATGTTAGAGCTAGCAGGGTGACCGAGGGGTTAGACAGAAACTCCTGCAACGACAACGACATCAGGACACGAGGAACTTGTGTCACAGATTGTGTTGTGAACATGAATTAATGTGAAAGATTACGCTGTGTTCCAGTACACAATATTAGAGGCATTTTCCTGATATTGAGCTGCAGCTGCTTTTGCACAATTATCTTAAAACCCTTCTCTAGTTCTTCCACTTGCACTTGAAGGCATCGTACCCTTCATGAAAGTTTGCGGGACCCAGGCTGTATCTGTAAACCAGTACTGATTTCATTATAGGAAATCCATAACAACACCCGATTTTGCACGAAAAAAAAAAAAAAGATTGTCAAGATCGTTGAACAATTTCAGTATACATGTCATCAATTTTAACTGAATTAAACTGCAGTTCTACACAGCCAAACGGCTCTCCGTATAAATTTCCTCAGAGAGGAGCTTTTGTTAGGTTTAATCAAAGCAGCCACAGAGGTGTTTTTATGTATGGGCGAGAAGGGAGGAGACTATCAAAAGGAAGAAAATGGTGATGTCAGAAGCCAGAAGACTCATAAAGAGAGTCTTTGCTTAATGGAATGAAGGAGACACCAAGAATTTTTATTCATGTTATATTAATTTTACAAAATATAACTTAATTTTACCTTTCAGTATCACTAAATTGTAAGGGGATCCATACTGGTTGTTTGACAGCAAAGAAGCGAGTTACCTACTATATTCTAAAAATGTACTTTTATTTTGTAATTCCTTTTTAAGAGTGGTATGCCTTTTTGTAAAGTAGTAGATGTCTCATTATGGAACAAAACTTGATATAAAAGTAATATTTCATTGTGACTATAGTGACAAAAGAATCCACTCATAGTTTTTTTCCTTCCTGATTTAAGGCCAGCGTGAGGTTGGTCTCAATTTGGCTTGGCAGAGCTGGCTGTCTCCCAAAACATCTCTTTGCGCTCGTCAGTCCTGCATTCCTGGATGTTGCCCACGCTGCAGGAGGAAGTGATGCGATGGCGGCGGAGGAAAAGGGGGTTGAGTGAGTTGAAAACAAAGCCATCAATGTGATTGGTTGTCTGGACGGAGGCCAAGGCGAGAAGAGAAGGAGGGAGAGAGAGAGAGAGAGGGAGGATGGAGGAGGGAAAGAGGGAGGAGGGATTGTCTTCAAGCCTCTTAAGTGCCCTCTGGAGGGGTCAAGAGGATGCCAAATCTGTGGGGCTTCTCAATGCTAGCTCGCAGCATGCGTGAGTGTCCTTCTGTACACCTGTCTGTGCCTATCTGTTCATCTGTCCATTTATCCCAGCTTTATACCTACAGTACATACGTGTTTGCATGAGTGCACAATCACCCCCTGAGTATGTTAATGCTTATCTGTGCTCATCTGTACCTCTGTTCAACTTGCGTGTGTGTGCATGCGATCTATAAATATGCCCATATGTCCTTATATGTTAATGCACTTCCCTTCCTTGTGTCCGCCACTCGATCCCGTCCACCACTGCGAGTGGTCATCACAGCGAAAGGCTGATTTGGATAACACTTTTTAGCTGAAGATTCAATTATGTCATCGAGAGCATGAAGAGCTCCATTACCATCCTGACTATCCACTTTATTTACTGTCCCTCTGGCCAAATGGATATGGAGAGGGCTAGACTGCTCGTCGATACGTGGCCCCGGCGTGCCCCGATTTTTCTTTTCAAAAGTCCGCGCAGAAATTGGAGAACCTGGTGTTCCAGGCGGCGAGCAAGGGCCCGCTGAAAGCCAGGTGCGCGGCAAGGTATCTGCAGGACCACAAATACAAGTGGAGCCCTCACGCCACGGCTTGGGTCAATTTCCTTTCAATTCGGTCCATTCAAAATGAAGCCATTCATGCAGATTCATCAGTAGCGTGGGATTCGCTCGGTGTTATTTCGTCTCACTTAGGTTACGTTAACCTTTTCAAGAACACTCAAGACATTTTCAATAAAAATTCCACCTATTGAATTGTTAAATTAAGTATGAATTGACACCGACCATGCTTCACCCTACAGCGTTCGTTTTGAAACTGAGGTCACATTTAATCTGTAACGCCTTTATGTGGCTGCGATCTGTCTGCAGAGTTCTCGGTTTAAATGTGTTGAGATGCAGCGAAGTATGCATAGTTGACATTTGTAGTATTACAGTGTAGGATTGGTGAGTATATACATATCATATCAATATAATGATAAGAAACTAGATATTTTCTGGGATTTTGGATATTATAGTACCATGATATGACATTAGTCTTGTCTTTTCCTGGTTTTAAAGGCTGTATTTCAGGAAAGGGATGCAGTTTTCTGAACTTAAAACAGCCCTATGTCCCATCAGTCTTATGTTCCCTCGACATAAAATGATTAATAATGTCCATACCTCTAGTATATTAACAAAATACATAATCACTGAAATGGTAGTTAGGGAAAAGCAGCTCCCAAAGATACTCTCTTATTTCAACACGCTTTTTTTTATTAACATGGATCAGGAGGAAATTCCCCTAGGGATGCTATATAAATGGCTTTAAATTCTGATCAATATTAATACCGTACTGAAGAAAAAAACAAAACAACAGATAATTGTTTTTCTTTTTGAGTCTATATTGTCTGAGCCCAGACCATGTGTAGCAAAAATTCCGATAATCTGAAATTCCTATTCCTAGACAGCCTGTTTTTCAAGAGGTGTTTTCACTGAAAATCAAAAAATCTGAGTGCCCTTGTGTTGCTTTCAGAAAAATGTGCTCTGCGGCCTCATACTTTGTCCAATTTTTAAAAATTCCATTGGATTTGTGCTCAGCTCACCTAGTGCTTTAAATAATTAAAATTTACACCGCAGGCTTTACTGGGTTAAGTTCTCCCTACATTCTACGATTCTGAATTCAGGTCCATCGTTTCCGACCAAGGCTGTCTCTATATCCTCATCCAGAAATATCAGACTGCAACAGCTGCATGTATCTCCTTTGCTATGGGTTTCCCAAACACAGCACCTGAAGCATCATGGCTGTGATGAACAACACGATGTGAGAGAGCAGAATAGCTGCTGTAATTGTCTTAAATCCGACAGCGGTAGGATAGGACCGAAGTTGCTTTTTAGAAAAACAAAACAAAAAAGATTTCTACAATTCTCTCTGGATAATCAAGTACTTTGGTCATGTAAAAGGGAGTGTTACGAGGAGCCGTAGCTTCATGCAATCATGTAAATTGCTTAATCAGACTATTGGCTTAATCGCGTTATTGGCAATAGTCGCACTACTGTAGCATGCCTGTTGGCTATGCCTTCGTATTGCTACAATCACAGCTGCCGCAGTGATTTCAAAGTGTGCACATCACATCCCTTTTAAACTTCCATTACCGCTAACTTTTGGAAGGTCTTAAAATTTCCACCTTAATTGCAAGTGGCAATTAGCGGTGATCTTTGTGAATTGGACGCACCCTGTAATGAGCCTCATTTGGTAAGAAAGTGCTGTTTTGTACTAAAATGCATATGGATAACTTAATTAAAATATGCATGAGCAGCGATGGCGCACTGAGTCTCTATTTCCTGGGCAGCGCAATTAAGTGCATTTCCAACCGCTGTGGGTGGTGTGTGACTCACATGCCTTTTTTTTGAGTTTTGCAATGGCCTTACCGGCACAGTATCATTGCAAACCTTTTATGAATTCTCTGCTAAGTGTGAGCATTATTTATTTAGGTATTTAGGCTACGCTTTTGACTAATACACTGTATGAATTTACTGACGCAGGGTCAACAATAATGCACAATATTTTAAATTTGGTATGTGTTCATTTTGTTCTTGACTGTAACTTAAACTATAACTGAAAATGTGAAATTGTGATTCCTAGTGCACCTAAAAGCTATGTCTCAGTTAAGATTGTTCCATCTACATGAGTTTCCTCCTAAATGTACTAGAGTGATGGACAAGACGTCAGGGACTGCATCCACCCATCCACCAAGCTGACCTCCTCCCTACCTGGACTTTGTCGCTCTATCTACTATATTGCTTACTGCAGATAGGGGCACTAGTTTAGAAAACACTCCTATGGGTCGTATTACAGGGTAGGAACTGATGACCTGTGGGGTTGTTTTTGTGGGAGGACGCTCTGAATATACAGTGTGTGATGATGATTGGTTGATGGCAGGATGTACGCTATGGCCCAACCCTATTATGCTGCTGTAATAGGTTCTGTCATTTGAAATGAATGAACTTTTGAACTGAACCTTATTTATAGAGGATATTTCTTACATTAGCACACTTGAACACAAACATCTCTGGGGCAAATTTCTTTCCATAGGATAAAAATAAAAACTGGCCTTCATCTGAAGGGCCAAACTTATAAATGTGCTATGAAAACAAAAACAAATCACAAAATAACACAAAACTCATATAAACATGTAAAGCATAGATATACATTTTAATAATTTCCTAATTAGAATATTTTGAAATGAGTTGAAGGCCTGCTGTATAAGATGAGATCAAAAATAACTCCAGCAATGGAGGCCTGATCCTCCGCCCATAGCCACAAACATCTCTATCCCTCTCTTTCTCGCTCTTTGTTTCACTCCCCCTCAGATGCACCAGTTCGCTCATGCACGCCCCGGGTCTTGGCCCGCTGCAGCAGCAGGTCCATATGTGCTGTTTCACCGTAGCGCTCCGACATCTCCTGTCATAAGGTCTGTCACTGTCCACCCCATCATGCAACTGTCACTGCCTGATGCCATGCCAAACAAAACTGACGATCCATAGCCAAAAAGCGGCTGGTGTTCCTGCTAAGTATGTCCTTTCTGCCATTTTCACCTTCTCTCATGTTTTTCACTTTTGCACCTTCTGCCACTCTGACATTTTTCCTTTTTGGTGTTTTCCAGATATATTCTGATATCATAATTTCCTTTAATAACCTTCCGTCATTGCTGTTCGGCTGATTTTTGTTCAAACCCACAGAACTTAAGTTTAACTTCTAGAAGAGTTTCCAAGGTTTCCAAAGATACTAAATGTGTCCTGCTGAATTACAGGGAAATGTGTATAAAATGATGCACAAAACATCTCTATATTTTCTATTTGATGTAATGCTGCAGCCATAAAACAATGGCATGTTGGGTTTGAATATTTTACTCATAAGTGTGATATATCTTCAATAAAGCGTTTGAACCAGCAGATACAGAATATGTATGTACACAATATAGAAGAAAGGTTTTTTTCTAACTTTGACACTAGTTGATGTAATATAAGGGGAAATTAAGGGGTTAACAATGTTTTCTGTTTTGTAAAAGTTAATGAATTGCTAACATGACCGACCACGTGAACATTTGTGAGCCTGCTGTGGGTGACGTCAATGCCATTCTGCGCTAATCAAAATTCATTACATTAGAAAGAAGCGTCGTTCTGAAATCCATTTGTCATCTATGAGAAATGATATAAAAAAAAGGCTGGAAAAAAAAAAAGAAAAATCCAGTATTCGTATCAAATTAGCTTAGCCACAGTGAGTAATTGTGCTATTTCCATCCAGAGTATTGTAATCAAGAAATGTCTATGAAGCGGCAATGATTTAGAGGTGTTTCAACAAAAAGAGGTTTGAAAGAGAAAGAGACGAATGAAAATAATACACAGACACGCACACAAACACAAGTGAGACAGATGTGGGCTGCCACGCGCGGCCTCCGACTGTTCATAATGAAGGGCATTCACCGTTCTGTTCCGGCTCTCCCACTGTCAACACAATTCTCTCACACCAGGCCTCCCCTCCTCCACCTCCTCGCTGTCCTGCCCTCCCTCCTATCGGCCCCCTTCTTCCACATTTCTTTCCCCCCCGATTCAGTTTGGTGGGAAGGAGGAATGTGCGAGAGCCGGGGAGGGTGAGAGAGCGACGAAAACGAAATGTTGAGAGAGAGAGAGAGAGAGAGAGAGGGAGGCAGAGGGAGCAGATCTGCAGGACAGCTTGGAGACCAGCGTGGGGCCGTGCTTGTCACTTCTCCTTCCACCCGGCCCGTCTTTTGGCAGGGGCCCATGCCCAGAAGAGCGCTTACTGTACCTGGGCATCTGCGGAGCTCCGCTGGGGGGTG
>OMLF01035902.1:3838-19226 GCA_900302615.1 Holocentrus rufus
CCAGAGAGAAAAAAATACCCCTGACTGCTCTGTGTGTGTGTGCGTGCCAGAGTCCACATGTACATGCTTGACTGTTTTCCTTCCCAATCCCTCTCTTTCTCTCTCCTTCTCAAGTCAACTGCATTCAAGAAGCTTTATTAGCACTATAAAATGATCCCTGCACTGCCAAAGCATAAGTGCAAAGTAAATTACCAATATAGCTCACTGTGGATTAAAAGCCCAACATGCAAGCACATACTGTCAATAGTAATTTCATTATAAATGGCAATTATGCAAACCAGGGATGCAGCACAGTCAGTCCAAGCTAATCTCAGTTTACCCACATTTTTAATTAAAGAGCGGCGCACACACTTTTTGAGTTTGATTTTCATCTGGTAACACTGGCTGGTAGGTGTGATAGGTAAGTGCATACATCCAGGCTAAATATCTCCCCGTCTCTGTCTCTCTCTCATATATAGGGGCCTTGTAGAGAAATAAAGGTCTCCCTTTATTTTCTATTCAAATAGCTCTCAGCCGGGACAAAAACAGGCACCTCTCACAGCAACTTTTTCAACCCTCTCAGGCAGGAATGTGGACCGTGACATCTAGTTACCTGATGGCTGCATAACAACGCACCCACTTTGTTTTTTTCCCCCCACTTGCAGCCTACAAGGACACACAACACATCCAGTTGTGCGGGGCCTCGCACGCGGGCGTGCTCACAAACATGTGGGGTCACCGTGACCGATAACAGCATCGGGACACAGGGTCAAACCTGGCTGTCAACACTCGTCAGTCCGCGCTGTGTTTACAGTGTCTGCCACTCAACCACCAGCAACATCCACCCCCGCCCCACCTGCTCCCGGTGCAGGGCACGCTGTTTGTTGTTTGGGATATTCTGGGACGCCATATTGATCATGGGACAGTGGGAATAACAGGGCATAGAGGTCACAGCGATGTGCAATACATCCTAATGCCTACCCAACTGAGAAACAACAGCCGGAAATGCCTGGGGCTCAATGTGACATTACAGCTGACACCATAACTGTCATCTATGAGGCATTTGCTTCAGTACTGCCAACTGCAATACTATGTGGAATCCACTGTACTGGTAATACGAAGCCATAGACATGTTGATAAGCAATGTGTTTCCATACAATTCATACTTTAATCTGACAGTTTGTAGTTAATCTGTACTCCCTCATCATCATTAATCTTGTAAAAACACTGCAGAATTTGAGATAGCTAAATAAAATCTGTAATTTCATATTTTATATAAGCATTTTATTCAGTGTCAATGAAAACTAGCAGAGTACTTGAGTATGCGCCTGCAGCCCTCAGCAGCAGCGAGGCAACGTCCTGCTCTGTCATGGTAGTTGTTTACTTCAGAGCTCACAGCCCTCAGCCTGGTCACGTTTCATAGGAACTCGTGCTGCCTTCACATGCTGTCGGACACGCTGTTATTACCAACTATGAACCACCCAACAAAGCGGTTAAGCAGGAATCTTCTTTCACACCCAAGCCGGCAAAATCCGACGCTTGGAGGGGGCACAGAGCACGGAGGCCACATCAAAAACTGATTTAAGGGTTTATTATATAACTACTTAAGTGAATAAAATGAATCACGCATCAATTATGTGCAACAGCACGAGCTTGCGAGGAGCACTCGAAGGCAACATCAGCACCACCTACGTACGTGCTTTGAAATCCACAGAGCCAGTTTGAATTTGAATTGAGGGGAAGGACAAGTTTGCTTTCAACAGTGTTTTTGTTTTTTTCGTCTTTGACTCCAGAGAGAAAAAAACTGCCATTTGACTGCTTACTGTAGGCTACAGCTCTCTCATCATTTGACTGGCTCATACAGTAAAGTCAAGCAACTTTGGTCAATTGTTGTTACTGTAAAAGGAGCTGTTTGTCTCTTTGCTGAAATGTGAGACGTTACAGCAAATTACATGTTATTTAATCTATCTTCGGCATAACCCTAGCATGGATTTCATCAAATTCTACCGTTTTAAGCATCCACATTTACAGGAAATTATCTTTTTAGGTTATTGTGCCGTTATACAAAAATCATGTCATAGTACATTATAGGGACCAGTGATGTAGTGATAAGAGGGTGAACTCTGATCACCAGTTGAAGACCATCATGATGCAAAATCAAGAAAAACATTAAGTTCACTTACATTATTTACATTAGTTAGTTTAATACTACTTAACTGATGTAGATCATTTATGCAGGGTATTACAGCCTATAAAGGGGAGTACACTGTACTGGGAAAGGTGGGTAAACAGAGTTTAAATGTGTTTTCCTCCACTACATTCCTCATTTAGTGCATAAACAAGTACTTTAGACTTTTGGACAGGCTGTGAAGTGCTTCTGCCAATAACACCTGTGACATCAGATTCACTCACCTTTGGCAGTAGTTGCAGCCTCCTTGAATCCCAAACAGACGTACGGTGTGGTGTGTAATCCATTGATACCCCCTTTGCAGCTGCTGGTGGGTTTGAAGCCAACCAGGTCCTCGCACTTCTCCACAACCCGGTCGTCGAGCAGGTTCAAGGCAATGTAGTTCAGTCTGTTCTGGTAGCCGTTTGACGTCTGCCGGTTCACAGGGCTTCCGTACTCCTCATCGGAGCCCTCGCTGCTCCGGGACGAGATGTTCTCCACCGAGCTGTGCCTCTTCACCGTGTCGCTTCGGGCGAAAGAGGGGAAGACGGGCGTTACGGTGGCAGTGGAGGAGAAGGTCTCAGAGCTGTGGCGCCGGCGTCCCTGTGGATTGGCCCGGATCACCTTAGCTGAGCAGTCAGGGTCCACCGTGGAAGTAGAGGTGGCCCCAAGCAGGAAGACCCCAATGCCCTCTGGGACCCCTTGGTCCTCCAAAGACAGCGTCCTCTCCCTGCCGCTCTGGCCACTGAGGAATGATGTTTAAGACATACAATTAAGACATGTTAAATGTACATTTACCTATGAGCATTTTGGATTATCAACTTAAGCTATTAAAAATGCACTGATTGTTCAAAATATTAGGGACTTTAACTCATCTGCTTCTCTACGTTTCCACCTTTGTTGTTGTTAGGGAATCATTAAGGATTAATGACTTCTGCCTCAGCTAATCAACGTACTTCATTAAAAAAAATAAATATCCCCAAAATTTTGTACATGTGTGCACTTACTATTATATCCTTGCATGACTTTGAAAATCTAACAAAACTGGTTTGTACCAAAACAAATTTGGGAAATGTCATTAAGGGAAATTTTGAAAACAGATATTAAAATTCTACAATTCATAACTGCTGTTGGATTCCCCTTTCTACTGACTGAGTACTATATGTTATCAGTCATACAACAAAGGTATTCTCCTAGGCTCTGGAATAAAAGCATGAACTCACTGTTACACACGTACCTTGCTGTGGTCTGAGGAACAAGCTGTGGAGGGGAGCTGGCCATCCCAAACGTCATCTCTGTGTATTCATTTTTCACGTCATCAGCGAGGCCCTGAGTCTCCCTCTCACCATCCAGATGGTACACTCCATCCTCTGAGCAGGGGCACATGGATAACTCTGGGAGAGTGTCCAAACGTTCAGCAGGGGTGTCAGCCTCCTTGGGTGAGTGCGAGCCCAGTTCTAGATTCATGTAGTCGGACAGTGGGGATCTCCTCTGGCCACCGCCACTAGAACCCAGAGAAGAAGACCGGCTCTCTGTGGAGACAGTGGAGGGCGGGGAGAATTTGCTGTTGCTGAAGTCGATGTTGATGTACTCCCCGGGGCTGCGGGGCTCTCCGGGGAGCGGATGTTCATTCATACTAGGCAGGGTCCTCAAAGTGTCTAGGGACAGTCTGTTGGGTCTGCCCAGCCTCCCCCGGTAGGACAGGCTCTCCCGGCTGTGTCTGACAGGAGAGGGTGCTGAGGGGCTGAGGGTGGCGGCCTGAACTGCACTGGGCTGCATCACTGAGTAGTAGTCCGACTCCCCACCTCTTGGCCTCTGGCTCTGAGGGCTCATCAGAACGTACTGGTTGTTGTTGTCTTCATTCTTGGAGGTCTGCAGTTTGGCTGGGAGCGGTAGAGAGCTAGTCTGGTAAGCTGGTCTAACTGATGCCGGCTCACTAGCCAATGGGCCCAGGTAGTAGTCAGGAGGGGTCTGGAGTGAGGGTGGGTTGCCAGGTGACATGTTCATGTATTCACCATTAGCCAGCCGGTTGTCCGGGCTCTCCATGGAAGATTTGGAGCCACACCACATTCTCATGTAGCCACTGTCCTCCAGAGAGCCGCTGCAGGGAGAGTTGTTCTTGTAGCCATTGCTGGTGGCTGCTTGGGGGTGCACCCTGGGATTGACGATCTGCTTAGGGGCTGAGACACACATGGGGCTCATGGGCACATAATTGTCGACCTTGCCGGACTGTGTCGCCACACCCGGCGTCATGGGCATGTAGCCGTCATCGCACAGGTTACTACTGGAGCTCCTGGATGAACCGATTTCAATGTCCCCATAGTCCTCGGGGTAAGACACTTTGGGGGAGGCAGACTGAGAGCTGTGGCCGTGGGCCATCCTCATGAGTGTATACTCATCCAGAGAGGCTGAGGACAGCGGTGCCACCACCCTCTGCTGGCGCGGTGTGGTCAGGGAGTAGGTCCGCTTCCTGTACGCCTTGTCCAAGGCCAGACCCTCCCCACTGCTCCCAGGCCTGTTGCCATTCAGGCCATCCATCATCATGTAGCCACAAGGGTCGCTGGCATCGCGAGAGGGGGGTGTGCTGCACAGTGAGTCGGGGGTGTCGCTCCGGGTCAAAGGGAGGAATTTGGGATCGCCAGGGCTGGAGCTGTACTCGTCACATAACATGAAGCCGGTGTCACTGAGGGAGCCTGAGATGGAGGCGCTACAGCTGAAGGGACGGCGGGCTTTGTCAGGGGTGGAGATGGTGGCTCCGGCTCTGGGAGACATGCTGATGGGGCTGGAGGCAGACGGAGGGGAGTTTGACACCGGCATGGACCTGCTGTGCTGCAGGTTGGAGGAGGACTCAAGCATTCTGCAGGTGCGCCCACTACTGAGGGTCTGGGAGCGGATGAGGTGATTTCCAGGGTTTGGACTGGTAGGGCTGCCACTCACAGATATGGACATGGATACTGGTCTGGTCATGCTCCCATCTCCCTCACTGGCTGTTCTTATCCGACAGGATGTGAACTTTCTTCCAGGAGATGTTGCTGCCATGCTGTCCGTCCTGGACCGTCTCACCAACCCGGTCTGACTGGGGGGGAGGTTGTTGAGGTTGCGTCGTGTGGGCACAGAGATAGGGTTAGTGCTGGCAGACTGGCTTTTGCTCCGCGGTCTGAACTCAGACAGTTCCTTCATAGCTTTCATAGCCTCTAAGATGGTCTCGTGGATGTTCTGGGCCACCACGGAGTCCTCTGCCTGCATCCAGAACTCCCCAGGCCCAGTGACTGCTGACCGTCCCACCTCAATGAAGAAGAAGCTATCTGAGTGTCCACATCTCCGTATGTTCATAAGCTGTAAACTAACAGCAGCCACCTCTGAATTCAGTTTCACAAAGCTGATGGTCCGGCTTGACAAACACAGCCGGTAGACCCCCGTCAGGTTCTTTATCTGACCCAGTCCTTTGGCTTTCAAGTTGACTTGCCATACCTCCCTATATGCAGCTGTTGCAGGAGTAATGAGACCGTAGCTGGCTTCCTCAAAGCCCACCAGAGACGACGTGGAAGCGGGGCTGTCGTACATTTTCCCCTCGGTTATGAGATCAGTCAAAACCCTGTACCAGCTATCCTGGTCCTGCTCGTTGTCTGCAGCCACAGCGAAGTATTCGTCCTTGGTATAAAGGGCGATGAGGTGCTTGTGTTTGGCGTCGGCCCGCTTGTTTACGCACAGGCAGGAGTCCAAAGTTATGACCCGTTTAGCAGCGGACTTGTTTCTCCATTTCTTCTCGCTTTCATAATACTCCAGCCGGGCAGGGCAGCAGTCGGTCGGCTCGCGGAGCACGAAAAAGCGTCGGTGTCCGTGCTTCTGCTTCCTCAGGTATCCGCACTTCTTCACGCTGTTTGTCCCATTAGATAACAGGTGTCCTCCCGCCGCCGGAGGACTTGCCATTTTGCCCGAGTACGCTCTTCACTTTTCAAATAAACAAAGTCCTTATTATATTATCTTCGCAAAATAAACTAGAGAAGGAAACCCGTTTTGTTTCTAATCCATTGCAGACACCGATCGCTGTGTCCGCTGTCCGCTACGGTAGAAGCAGCAGTGCTGTCGGACCAGTCCTGAGACTGATCTGATCCTGGAGAAAAACAACATGTGACGCTGCTGCTCTAAAAACAGAATAAAACACACAGTCATAGGGGGCGGGGCGCCCTGCAGGGGCCGTGCCTGTCGATCACGCTGATCTGTCTCAACTCATTGGTCGGATGAAGTGATCGGCGGGAGGCGGGACCGCCTCCCCATCCAACAGTTCTCTCAGTGGAAAACGAAAACTGTCAAAGTCCATTGAAAAACAGGGTTCTTATATATTTTACTCAATGGTAAACAGCTCTAAAGGTCGTTGTGTTGATCTGTTTTAATGTTGAAGGATTAAATGGCACTGACTTCTTCAAAGATATATATATTTTTTTTGTAAATTTGGCAACAATCAATCAATCAGTCAGGACGAGTGATTCCATTTGGGAATTTGAAATACTGTGCTGCACAATAGGACCTCTCATCACAGATTGTAACCATTCATTTGCCAAGCAGTAACATTGTAAACATCCCCAAAGCCCCACTTGTTACATAAGGAGTGTTGTGGCCTATTTTTAAACCGCTGGGTATTCCTCTTCAGCTAGAACCCTGTGTTTCCTATCTCTATACCCTACCATTTCTTTACCTATATAATAATCTAGCAATGTCAACAGCTGATAATAATTGCACTGCTATTATCTGTCCTTATCTTTTGAATATGCAACCTGTACTGCTCACAAAGCAAATGCTAGGGGTTAAAAAGTTCTTGTTTTATCTCTAACATGATAGAGCTTTATGCTTAGGTTGCACTTATATTTACATAATGTTCATGTTGGATGAAAAACAGCCATCTCACAGAGGAGAATGACTAAAGCAAATGCGTCAGAGGCTCACGGCAACACCACAAGCTGCAGAAATGCTGCCATCATCTGGCTGCCTGGACCCTCCTGCAGAGTTCCCACAACTGAACATTTTGCACACATAATTTCAGGGGGGGAAAATTCTTCAATGTAGATCGCAAATAGAGACAAGCACAAACCAACAAAACCAGCGATGAAAATAACAAGCAACCGTATTAGGCCGTGGAGGCTCTGTCAGATGACACGAGGTAAATAGGAGGCTGGAGACATCTGTTCATCAGATCATCTCGGTAATTATGTTAGTAATACTCTCTCTGATCTCTATGGTGATCAGTCATGTCAGTCCCAGGCAGAGCAGCCTGGGCCCCCAGACCCGGTCACCCCCCTACCCCTCTCTCTCTCTCCTACACACACACACACACCAACAACACTTGGATTGTTTTTTAATAATCTTTCAGAGCAGATTACACATCTCCCATCGAGGTGTTAGTGTCAATTACACTGCACAGATTGTGTGTGTATAGGGGGGTCAGTAAGGGGGACACCCTGTGCTAATGAGTATCTATTGTTGATCATCACCCCCGCCCTCCCAACACACAGACACATAGACACTGCAGATTAAAAGCAATCCCTGTCTCCCTCTAATCAGTATTGTTCTCTTTTATTGTTGCTGATGGTGTGTTTGTGATCCCTGCGACATTTGGCCGTTGCCTATTTTTCTGTGTCGCGCAAGTGTGAATTTATTGGGGTTAAGCTTGGCCGTAGCATGTGTTTTCAGCATGAGCCGCCACCTCTAAGCTGAGATGTGAGAAAAAACACAAACACCTCAGCAAGGATTTAGTCACATACCTCATCTGACCACAGACATAAACAGCCTGAAGCAAACAGCAAGGGAACAAAGAGATTATCGCTGACATTTAACTGGCAACAACACTGTGGGAATATTGTTGAATATTGAGCATGTTTTTGCTGTCACTTTGTTGTGCCGACAGTTCATAGCTTATAGTGTATTAACATCAGTGTTCCCATATGCTCATATTCCTGTGGGAAGCTTTCAAGGGAAAAACAGTTTGTTTGTAAAATGTGGAAGTATTACAATCAGCCTTTTTCAATATGTTTATCATGCACTTTTTTGTAGCACTTTTAAGTCAGAAAAAGTACAAACTTCACTTAATTTAAGTTAGGGATTTTACTTTGCCACACTAAGTATAAATGTAGGCTTTCCATAAGCACTGAAACTGCTGTAATATTAATTATGTTGAATGAATTTTGACTCATTTCCCCCCATAATATACAAAGAGTATTATGTATATTTGTATTATGCATGTATGATATGCAAATAAATGTTCACGCTCTGTTCTCTTGCATGGAAACAATTACACAATTTGTAACAATATTATCATTTGAACAATAACAAACATTTTCATAGTACATTTTCAATGAGCCACTTCTTCTCAAGTTGATTTTGACACCAGTTACGATACTCGTACTGAGAAAAGGTTTCAGCATGGTAGCAGTATTCTTCTTCAGTATTTTGGCACCCTGTGCACTCCTGGTTAATTTTCAACTCCCTGAAGCCCTCGTGTAACACTACTCTAGTGTGAAGAACACTTGTAACTCGTATAACTTGTAATGTCATCAGGTGTGAAGTCTGGAGCTGCTCCATGGACAATACATACAAGACTTGGCCACATAATATTATTTTCATTTTCTGCCTAAATGAACTTTATTATATTTGTGTGTCACTTGAGTACCAAGAAATATATTCGTATTCCCAGAAAATGCCCAGTCTTCCTCAAAGTCATTCCAGTTCATTCTCCAGACATTAGACCTGATGCCCCAGTTGACTCTTAGTTCTCTTGTCTGGACTTCGCAAATGTCTGCATTTATATTACTTTGTTTAAACTCATTACTCTTATATTGAGTGAAACATTCAAAGCCAAGATGCCATTGTTTTATGGCTGCAGCATTACATCAAATAGAAAATATCTACATGTGTTGTGCATCATTTTATACACATTTCCCTGGAATCCAGCAGGACAGATTTGGTATTTTTTTTGGAAACCTTGGCAGAATTTAAAATAAAGTTCTGTGGGTTTGAACAAAGCTTGGGCGCACAGCAACAGCACTTTTCACCTACTATATGTTTACAGCAGCTGTAGTAGTAGTAGTAGTAACAGTAGAATTAGTAGAAGTAACTGTAGCAACAGTTTCAGTAATTGAAACAGTAAGAGAGGCAGTAGTAGTTGTAATAGTATAGAATTCACTGGATGTAGCATAATATAAACCGAGAGAGAATAAGTGTAAGTTAATGGTGTTGTAATAAATGTTTCAGGAGTGAAACTCTCAAGATCAAGAGGATAAATGGACATCCTGCCTCCCTCCTTCTACTCTATCTCTATCTTTCTTTTACACACACACACACACACACACACACACACTCTTCCCTTACACACACAGAAGAAAGTCTAGATGAAGTGACACTAATGGAGGGAAAATGCACAGAGAGAAGAGGGAAACCATTATCCCAAAGGTTAATCCTTTAAAATTTTTCCATTTTATTCTCTTTTGTTGGTAAAAGATAAGATCAAATAAGTGAGGGAAATTGCACAACAGTGATTTTTTTTTTTTGGCACCTTAAATGGAATTGTGAACTTGAAGGGAGCAGGTTAACACGAGAATTGCATAACGCTCTTAAAGACAGACAGCGGCCCTCCCCATTTGACAAAGCTGTAAAATGGAAACACAATAAAATGCCAGGGTAAATTAAGGTCTTTTTAGCTCCCTCATCAGCACCATGAGTCAGTCAGATAGATGACCTTTCAATTACATAACAATATTATGCAGTACAAATAGCCCGGCAGTTGGTAATAACATAATCACCTGCATGGAGGCTTTGCTGTGGGTCGAATCAAATAGAGCTACAATACAAAAAAACACTGAAAACCTTATTCAAAGTTTGTTTCAGTCTAAGCAGAAATCTGGTGTAAAAGGGCCTTGTGGAAAGACAGAGTTTGGTTTGTGTTTGTTTTAAGTGGGGTAATAGGCTTAGGTCAAGTCCATTTACAGTAAGCCAGCAGCAGCAATCGAGCCTCATAGAGGGAGGGAGTTGGGGTCTCTTTTAAGGACCATCTGGAAATCAGCTTTCATTAAAATATCCTCCGCTTGACACAAACCACCCGTCTCACCCCTTGTCGCCCTGCTTCGACTACCTTTGTGTGTGTCAAGCAGAGCGAGGCTTTTTATATCACCCCCTAAATGGAAATTTGTTTTGCAGCAAGTAGTCAAATACACACACACACACACACACACACACACACACAAACACACAACATGACAAAGAGTCCAAAGTCCCCTCACACACACTCCAAATTGTCCTCATATGACCACATTTGCTCTTAGTCTTGGCTTTTTAAGACTGAGAGATATTTTACAGTTAGAATTTGCATAATTATGGTTAGTTAATGTACAGGTTAAGGCAAGGCATTTCATTGTTATGATAAAAGTTAGGGATTAAGGAATTAATGGGAATGAACTGGATTCCCACATAAGATTATTAATACAAATGTCTGCGCTTTTATATATAATGGTATATAGATATCATCGCCATTTATAAAGTTTGTTTTATTACATTGTTTTACTGTTTTAATTTACTGAAAATGGCAACCAGAAATGGTCACAATAGCATCACCTATCTATGTTGTGTAAGTATGCATTTAAGTGAGCCAAAGAACCTTTCTGATTAAAAATAATGTAGCTTGTTGCTATAGAGCACCTATCACAACAGAGTTACAAAGTACTTTTGCAAGATAAATAAAAATGCGAGCATTCTTCCATTCACAACCATGGTTTAACATGTAGTTTTGTTTGTGAATGTATGTGATTCAGTGTCTGTTGATTTAGTCTGTCTTCAGCTTGGTCAGATTACCATGTAATCACCCTGCAACTGAATAGTGGGGACTGCAATCAGTCCAGGAAAGTCAGATTCACTCTGAGGTCCTTACTGGTGACCCTTACTGGCAGGCTGTTAAGACTCAGGTTTTCACCATCTCTCTGAGGCTTAGGGCTTCCAGGTTGCCAGATCCTCATGCAACAAAGCCGCTTTTCACCGTTGTAAACAAACACTCAGCAGCATGCAAGAGGGTCATGCTTACAGGGTCAACTTAGGATGCAGGGTCTCCATTTTCAGTGTAATGAAACACATAAGCCTTCTCAAAACAAACCATGTAGGGTTCAGCTGATGTTGAGTTAGAGATGTTAGAGTGTTAGAGTTCTCCTCTGTCCTCTAACAAGAAGGTTGTCGACCCTACTTAAGTGCTCTTGAGCAGGGTGCTGACCTCCTACCAGCTGTAGGCACTGTGACCTTCCTGTAGAAGACAGAGGCAAATATCCTCCTTGGGAATCAACAGAGTATGGCTATTGCTAACGCTACCGGATCTTTTCACTTCATAATGGCAACATAAAGCCAAAAAATCTAAAGATTTTGTGGATGGGTACACAATTTAAAGATGTATTTGACTTAACTTTACGTTTTCAAAAAGGACATTTATGTCTCATGAGAATGAAAATGAGTGCCCTCGTGAACTGTGTTGAAAGTTAGCAAGAAGCTACAACAGAATGAGAAGTTTCTTCTCACTAAAGCTCGCCTGGGATGAATGTAAAGACAATTCATGTTCAGCAAAATGTTATCGAGATTAAAAAAACTTCTAACTTTTGGGGATTTTTCAAAGTCCAGTAGCTCTTTCTAGTGCTAACATGCTAACATTTTAGCATAGGATTAGCATTATCCCAAAAGTGTGAAAATGTTTTTGTTTACAGAGGAAGTGGGCAACCTAGCCAAACAGCTAAAGGTTTTTGTGCTGTTTCATAATGGTTTCTCTAATCATTAAGAAGACTTTACAAGCGATACAGAGTAAAAAAAACAATACCAGTTTGGATTACTAATAGGTTTATCTTCATTCTTGGTGTAATGCTACTTGCCTGTGATTACCTAATATTTGTTAGTCTTAGCTATCTACCACAGATGCAGCTGAGTTGAGCAGCAGTCCTTTTGTCACTGCCAAAGAGCCAAGCTGCCAGAGAACCAGTGCAGTCCCTTACAGAAGCTCAGTCCTTTTCTCCACTGCTCCGCTGAGCTTGTAACACTGATGAGTTTTGTGGTATTAGAAGTGAACCCTTATGAGTCTGATCTCAAACCCTCCACACATGCAGCTTTAACTTTTAACACCTCTCAGATTGCTGCTTGGAGGCGTTAACCTGCTTACTTGAAACAAGTATGATTGCGGCGCTGCAGCTTGGGGTCAGTGTAAGTCAAATCTGGATGAAAGGTCTCAAAGTTAAATCCCCTGCACGTAGGCACGCACACACACACACACACACAATTGCCACACGACTTACATCTTAAGACCATTCACTTGAGGGTCCCAAGACTAGTGAAATATGCACGAGCTACCTCCAGATGTCGATAAACATTTAGGGACTTGTATGATCAAGTACCAAACAGTCCTCTAAGTCAAATGCAGACCCCGTCAATGCTGGCTCCTGTTGGAAACATTTGTTCAATTTGCACTAAGATTAAAGGGAGAATTTTTAGGGAAATCTTATTTCTCTTTAAAGAAGTAACTGTCCGATATGATGAGATAAATTCACTAGGATACAAGAGACACCAGCATAAAAGAGTGTGCCCTTGCCATTGAAGTCTGTTTGCAACAAACAGTGTTCATTGAAGTCAGGAGCGAAGCTAGAGTAATCTTCTTTTGTGTTTAAAAGTTAATAAAGCTTTTATTGTTTTATTGATGCCTCTGGGGATCTGAACAAGCCATTTAAGATTAAAAAAAAAATAGTAGAAATGAAAGACTTTATTACAATTTTTGCACACAAAGGAGTGCTCAAATTTCTTGATAATACTAACGTGATCTACCGTGTTCTCTTTTGTTTCAAGACAATCAACAAAAGAATTTAAAACTTCTGGAATTGTTTTAAGATTTAATGAACGACTGAAAGGTGGAAAATATCTTTTCTCCCTTTGGATGAGATGGGGTCATCTACCACCCCTGGATCTTTTGGGGATTAAAGGCCCTGCTCAAGGACACTTCAGCAGCTACAGACTTTTTAGCTGGGGAACAACTGTACTAAAACAAGGCCATCCTTCCCACTTTTTTATACGAATACACTTTATGTTTACCTGAAACACATCGGAGTTGGATTGACTCCTTGACCATTAAGTGTTTTTTGTATCCTAAAGAGCCAGAAACCCTCAGTCCAAGTTACAATGGATGAACGTATCTTAACACAAACACTAAGCAGCATCAGTTATCCATAACATGCGTGTGTGTGGGCCCACCACCCTGGAGCTCAGCCACCGCCCTCCACACATAAGGTCAGTGACTCCAGATTATGTCAAGCAGATTGGGGGCTTTAGTGAAAACCACTGACCTAATGAGGTCTGACCGGTGCAGAACACAATATATATTGTATGTTGTAGAAGTCCTTGAAACAGTACTTGAATGAACTTCAGTATTTACTTTTTCCCCAGCAGCCATTTTGACATGAAATAGCAGATCAACACAGGTGTTACTAATGACATTAATGAAGGTTCTAATCCCTTTAAGCATGGCAGAGTCTTTCCAGTGATCCAGCATGAACAATAGCGGGACCCTGGCTTTGTTAGATCCCGTTCATGTGATATGGGGCTTATCCAGTTTCCCAGCAGGAAGTGCACACGAGCGCCTTACCAAGTCGCACAATCAAGTCGGGTAAATCAGGATTCTAGAATTGATCCAGATGTTTCAAAATGACTGCACACAGCACAGTTTTCTGTGAATGTTAAGAATTTTGATCCAATAACACCTCGGTTAGACAGGTGTTTGAATATGTGTGAATTGTGAATGTAATATATTTATCATCGAACACAAGATTCTGATTAATTGTTTCCTGTGTGTAAAGTATCATGGGGCATCTGGCACAGTAATGCGTCTTAAACCAGCCACCTGTGTATTACATCTCGTCTTCCTCTACTCCACTATACTAACAGCACAGTTTGCTGTCACAGCAACTAACCACTGGATGGCCCTATTTCACAACTTTACAGTGGGTAAACATATAGCATTTTCATTCCTTACACAAATATGTATTCCATGTCATGCATTTTTGTCCAATAAATTGCTCAAATTCTGATATCAAGTGCAGTCTTAAATACTCCAATGGTTCCAGAATATGTATTAAATCAATTTATGAATTATGTAAAAATGTCGGACTTTATGAGATCATTGTATGTTATTCATTCTGCTTAGAGAAACACAAACTGGAAACTCAAGTGCCTAATATTAGCTAATAGGCTACATTTGCCTGCAGTTCTACATGTGATGCTCAGTAAAAACTGGTTCAACAGCTCATCACAGGAACTACAGCGATCTGATCACATGAATGGATGGCTGTAGGCAGTTACCAGAAACTACACAGTAATCAGATCACTGATGTCTCTGACGGGAAGCTAGGCTAATCTTACAGATGATTGCAAGCCCTGCTGCAAACCTGCTACGCGCTGGTGGGCTGGTGATCTAACCATGGATGTGTGAAACACGCCTCGACACTGCCACCTAACGGCTCCGTTCAATCACTGCATGGCGGTGTCTCTGTATTCCAAACTCTATTGCAGAAAGCAGAGAATGAGGTGAAGATCTCAACATTGTTAGTGAAAGCAAGGTGTGAAGCTCATGCAGCACAAAAAAACAAACACTGCGCTCATGATCACCTCTCTATTTCAAGACTAGATCTATTTGTTGATGACTGTACTCCAGTGGGTTGTGAGCAGCCACGTGCACGGCGACGCCACTTCCTCTCTCCTCGCTCCACCGCAAGTGGCATCAAGCAAACAAAAAAATCCAAATATGACTTCCGGTTGTAATTTCAAAGTAAAACACGCATTGACGTGCGCACAATACAGTAATGCCAATGCAGAAGGGAAAAAAGAAAACTGCATTTAATCTACATCAAATCTATCACAAAACTGTTTCAAAAAGCTGTTTTGGTGTATACACGCAGCCAAGCGCTTCCAATTGATACACGTTATGCCTTTATCCTTTTAATTTCCGGTCTTGTTGTTGCTAGCTTGATGCAGCCTGGGCAGCAGGAGACAAACCTAAGAAGACCAGACCAAACAAGTCAGTTGTCTCTAGTTAGCAAGCTCAGCTAGCTAGACGCAAGAAACCATGGTCTCCGGTGTGGTTCTCTTGGTCCTGTCTTTGTCCGCTGTTTGGGGAAAAGTTGCAGCCGAAAGAAAACTAGTATACGTGACTGTGGTGAGTAACGGAACCACCGGCATAATGTTATT
>OMLF01035915.1:12927-25705 GCA_900302615.1 Holocentrus rufus
GAACTGAGCCCTGCAGCATCTCAAGTTCCCCTGACCAAAACACCTCCCAACTCCCAAATATCTCCCACAAAACACACACACGCACACACACACACACACACACACACACACACACACACACACACACACACACACACACACACACACACAATTAGAGCTGCAGCCACACATTTCCCATGGCGCACAGGGGAAATAACATTTACAACCAATCTGGCCCGAATCAGTAAAGGGAGAGGGAAGGATAGAGGACAGAGGAAGGACAAATGGAGGATGGACTGATGGAAGAGGGAGTGCTCAAAGAAATAGAGAAAAACAAAGTGAAGGAGGAAGAGTTAAAGATGGAGAATACAGATGTCAAAAATCATTAAGGAGAAACGGGGTGAGAAACAAAGGAGGCATGTGAGAGAACAGGGGTTTGGGTTCTGAGAATAGGAACAGAGAGAAATGGAGACTGAGGGACGGGAGGATAGAGAGAGAGAAGAGCAGATGGGAAGATAAATGCATGGAGAGGGAGGAATGAAAGAGAGGGAAGGAGGAATAGAGGAAAAGGTTGAAGGCTTTATTTTGTAATTTAATCCTCAACTTTTTATTACATGTATATTATGATTATCAAATCTATCTATCTATCTATCTATCTATCTATCTATCTATCGAGGCCTATTCAGCTAAGTGCCACAATTTGCCTCAGCTGTTGCGCTCACTTGCTTCCTCCTTTGTGAAGTTTCAGGAGTAGAAGGGGGAGCGCGTCTTTTAAACAGCAGAGGAAGCAGCAGGAGGAGCAGGAGGAGCTGGAGTCTGGTGCGGATTTTGACAACAAACTTTGGAGATGAAGAGAAAAGAGCTGAAAACAGCAACATGTCCGCTCCGTGTGGATTGGTATTGGTTTATATCATTACGTCTCGAAAACTGGTGGTTAGAGAGACTGCGTTTGGACCAGATGGCTGAGAAAAGGGATAGATGGGTAAACTGATAGATGACAGGTAAGAATGGAGGGAGGGGGAGGAAGGGAGGAGGGTAGAGAGAGAAGGAGGGATGGGGCTGAGAAAAAGATACAGAGGGATTGGAGGGAAGCGGCTGGGACAATACGGTTTTCTCTCTCCCCTGCAGATCATAAATGTATAGCTGTGATTAGAGGTGGTATTTATAGAAGGCCTGCCATGGTAACTGTGGATGTATTTTTAGTGTCACTCTTTGTAGGTGCAGCATGAGTGTGTATTTTTATATGTATGTGTGTGTGTAATGTGCATATGAGTGAGGGCAAGTGATTGTGTGTGTGTGTGTGTGTGTGTGTGAGTGAGTGAAAGTGTGAGTGAGAGGGCAGAGAAAAAGACAGACAGAAACGGCATGGGTAGCGCTACCGCAGTTGTCATTTTTTTTTAATTGCCATGGCAACTCTGCTGTCTCATTGTTTATTAATCCTTTCTTTTTTCTCTCTCTCTCTCTCTCTCTCTCTCTCTCTCTCTCTCTCCCATTTGCATCTTTTTCAAACAGGGGAAGAGAGAGACATCGAGAGAGAGAGAGAGAGAGAGAGAGAGACACACACACACACACACACACACACAGTTAAGAATAGAGGAGAGAAACCTAAAATAGAAAAAAGAGAGAAGGAGACAGAGACAGAGAGAAAGGGATAAGGAGAGAAGCAAAATGCCTGCCAATCTGACACTACAAATCCCAGAAGGCTCTGCTCCCCCTCAGGGAGGCGTGACATATTTCATCTAGGTGATCGTTCACATGTACACACATGTACACATTCAATCTTGGGCAGAAAAACACCATCAGACTGATTTGCTTGTCTGCTTTCATTTATCTCTGGGATTCAAAATTATTCCTCAAATTATTCTCGACAAATTGAGATTGACAAATTTTCTACGAAAACATTAAGTGAGAAAAAATATTCTATTTTCTGTAGGTGTACGCATGAAGATGAAAACAAAAGCCACAGTGTAAATTCATGAGGCTGGCAAGTCCCTCCATTCATCCATCTTGGTAATTCACTTCACACAACACACAGGTTTGGTTCCGCCGGCTCTTGTCACAGGAATCAATTATGTTTTCAATAACTGTTGATGCCCGGAAACAAATAAGCCGGCTTGATCTGCCACTCTCAGAGTGCAAAGGTACAAACAGTCCAGGATTGATTCATTATTTTCAACCAAAGGAAAGTGTTACTTCCACAACAAATGAAACATCCCCTTTATTTTCGCTTCGTAATCCAATGCAGCTGCCACTATGTCCACTCCACCCCTCTGACTAACTCTGAGGTGGCATCAGATCTGACTGGTCAAAGAAAGCACGACAGAGAGGAGAGCGGGCCAATGGCAGAGAAGAAAGGAAAAGACAACAGCCTTATCACTGGGTGACAAAAAGTAGGCCCAGAGCCTGTTTTTTATTTGAGCACTGGCTCAAATTGTGACTGGTGACCGGATCCCACTGGGAAATCCTTACTGCCGAACTGAAAAACACCAGCCTGGATCAGTGTGTCTCACTGGGTGTGCAACCGGCAAAGTTAGGTTAAACCGGAGATTCAAATAAAAAATAAATAAATATATACAGAAATTCAATTACCAAACAATCACATTATTCTTGCAAATAAATGGTATCTAGGCACACCGATGATGATGCATTCAATCTCTCTCGTCTCTTGTGCGCTGTCCACGCAAAACAGGTATAAGGAAATTCAGCATCTGAGTGAATGAGTTCCAATTTTCCTGCCTTTAGGTTGCCAGATTGTGGATGGAAAATCCAGCTCTTGTATTGTCAGTTCTGGAAACCCCCGTCCTGGGTTCGCCAGATTAAGAATAACTGAGCACTGACTTCTCCACCTCCCACTCTGTCACCTGTGTTGCCAGGTTGTATCTGCTACAATGCAGTGGTTGCCAGGTTGTGTTCAACTCTGATTTTCCTTTAAATCGTGCCTTGAGAAGCTCCAAAGTTAGAAAAAAAAAAAAAAAACAACATTTTTTCCCTTTTGTACAATGTCACATATTCTGCATCTGCATCAGTTTGCTGCACTTCATTAATACATCACACTTACATTGAGTGTAATATTCAAACCCAAGATGCCATTGTTTTATGGCTGCACCATTACATCAAATAGAAAATATCTAGATGTCTTGTGCATTATTTGATACACATTTCCCTGTAATTCAGCAGGACATATTTGGTATCTTCGAAAACCTTGGGACCTTCACTACAATTTAAAATAAAGTTATTTGGGTTTGAACAAAGGAGCATGTATTTATGACAACAAACCCACCAATGGGACTGTTAAGTTTAAGGGGTTAAAAGTAGCCTGTCTTACCTTGGCAGCCATGCGGGAGTAAAGGGCGTTCTGGTCCTGTGCCGAGCTCATCTTCTCCCTCCTGACCATCTCCTGCAGGCCCATACTGTCATCGTCCTGGAAGTACCGCACACGCTCCCCAGCCACATGGGTCTCAATCTGCAACACAAACACACACAGAGAGTTGGAGGTGATCTAAAGACTGAAAAAAGGAGTCAGAAAAACAGGCCTGTATAATCTCAACAAGTGTCAACCAGAAAAAAAAGAAGCAAAAAAGATAGATGATGATAACAGACAGACAAAATGAGACAGAACTAAGCATGGATATAAGAGAAAGAGAGGCATCCAGACAGAAAGAGAGAGTCTGATGGAGGCAGAAAAAGAGGAGAGAGTCAGATTGTGAGATAGCAAAGGAGACTGTGCTGCAACATAAATTCATTTTAACCATAAACAGAAAATGTCCTGGAGAGCTTTGTTTAAATTACACACGTTTAAAAGTCAGGTGAAGCCCCTGTTCTCATTACACACACTGATGAAAACCAAATGACAAGGAGCCAGGAGTGGAAAACAAATCTCTCTTTTGCTCCCCGTCTCTTCAGTAAACTTTTCTGTAGAAATACGACTGCAGGAAGGATAGTACGATAGCAGTAATCTGCATTAGAAATGAATGGGAGTTGTGCCACCAAAAATCCTATAACACTCTGGGGATTAAAAGAAAATAATAAATAAATAAATAGAATAACCCACAAAAAAATCCCCTTCCTGCTCTCCCCAACTCTCCCACCCCATCACTTCCTCTCTCGGTACCGGTTTCTTTTTCCGTCGTCCTCCGCGGGGCTCCTGAGGTCCAGAGGGGGCGTTGACAGGCCAGGCGCGACCTGATTGGTCCGTTCTGAACAGCACGACTTCCTGGTCCTCAGCGGAGCATCTTGAGTCCTACAGCAAAACAGAGACCATTTGTTTTTCACTTTGTGCTCGTCTTCAACGTTCACATTTTTTGACATTTAACCGAGACTCGTATTCAAAGCAACTTAAAGTGAGCGAGCGGAAAGCACGGCTGCTGCACTGACATTTCATTTACGGTCTCTCTGACCTCAATATATGAAACATAGGTTACCATGATTAAAGAGCAATCAGTGAAAGCTCCTCTGTGAAAAGCTTGTCATCATAAAACGTTGCTTTGCCCTACTTTGCACTTTACAAATCTGGTGTCGAGGTCAGACCGCACACACTGGTACAAATGCAGCTTGACATTTGTGAAGGGCTCATCTCCCAGAGGGACAAAGCGAGATAGATTATTTACCCACGTGACCATCAGTAGGTAGCCAGCAATAGAGACAACACAGGCAAAACAGAAATGGCACTTTCCCTTGATCCTGTTACACAGAAAAACTGTTCTCTGCAGCCACGTTTAAGGGGACACCCCCACTGTGACATTTTCAACTCAACGGAGCTCCAATTACAAGGTTGAAAAACAGTTTTTTTTTTTCATATTCACAAAGACAGATTCTGATGCAACTGTTCCTTGGGTCTTTTGGGTGAGCATCTATGCAGAAAGACAGCTTGGACGACAGACGCGTTGACGAGAATGGGATTTTGTCTTTGTGGTAATCAGGGGGACAACTGCTGGTAAAACCTCCGATCCAGACCCGCTCTTAAAATATACTCATCAACTCTTTCTATACGCTAGTTGAATTTTTAGCCAATTGAACATTAGAGATCACAATGTCCAACCATCCCGGTCTGACACGGCCCCCTCAACAGCTGAGAAAGCAAAACGATCAAAGGCTCAGCTGACGGCCGGTCCAGCTGGTTCTGTAGTCTCCCCGTCTAGACAGTATGGACGTCATGAAAATGTTGACCGTGACAAGTTCTGTCTATTTATCCAGTCTCAGTAAAGCTTCGTGTAGGCTCTCTGCCAGGCCGACTTTTATGAGGTTGAGTCAAGTTTAAGGGAAGAAAAACACTCGACACGGGGCAAGAATTTTACAACAGTAACTTGTTTGTTGGTTCTGTTCTACTGCTGCGAGTATCAATGCAGAGGCGGGCTCAACTCAAATATGCCGGTCCTGGTACTGGATTCCTGTCAGTTACACTTATGTAGCTGCTATTTGATCCTATACTGTTCTTTATAGCTTTCTACAAAATATATCAATATGTAAGATTGCCCTCAATCCTGCTGCAGCCAGATGAACTGAGTCATGGTCCTGTGGTGAGAAGATATTGTGGGATGGTGTAGCTGGTCCTTCTTTCAATTAAATATGAGTAAAATAAATGAAGTGATGACAGATTTCAGTTTCATTTGAGAAAGCCAACTGTTAGCAAATAGTGAGCAGGTCGATGAGGTTGAGGAGTACAAATATGTTGGAGACACATGTGACAGGAAGCTCAACTTTGATGCCAATTCTGAGCAAGAAAAGTAAGGAGTGAATTCTGCTGTGCTGGTTTCAGGTACTGCTGCATACCAATCTGTTGGCGATTGAAGCATTTCTCTTCTTTATTTTTAAATTGTTAACGGTTACATTTCGGTGCTGGTGTATGTGATGTATTTTTAGTTGAACTCTGCCAGCTGAAAAACAAACTGCCCCTCTGGCCATGAAAAAATGTTACTCTGTTAATCCATACATCTCTGTAAATATACTAAATATTCAAAACTAACCCACTGCGAGTCACGGACAGTGATCGCACTGAATAAACAAATATCTCATGCATACACACTCATACATTGACACACGCTCACTGAGCCAACACACATACACATAACAGCTTTCTCATGGGCGGGTAGGCTTACTGAATATTGTCCAAAAAAAGGATTAAACTTTGATAATAATGTTATGCAACATCCAGGATATTGTAAAACCTCCAACAAATGCCTCAAATAGTACACTGTCTCTAACAAATGCCAGGTCAAAAATGATATATTTTCTTGTCATAATCACAAAAACTTGGGCAACTGTTCAAAACCTTTCCATCTGAAAATATCCTCTATTAGAAATGAACAGCATTATTTCACAAGTCTTGAACACAGCCAGCCAGCAGCCTATCTGATGAAAGTATACATTTGCATGACGACACAGCACCATGAAACTTTCATTTCAGATGTATTGTACAGGTGATGAAGCACACAGGAAGAAATCCAGGTGAGGCAGCACACAGACACACACACACACACACACACACACACACACACGTTTTGGTGTTTACTGAAGAGTATCAGCTGCTTTATAATATAAACACCTGTCTGCAGTGGCAGCTTTTTACAGTAAAAGCTGGGTCCTCATGCTTGTTGAAACAAGTAAACACGCTGGATGTTTTACATAATGGATGTTACAATAAACCGATGTAGGAGGGTGTAAGCCAAACGAAACATGCCCTTTAAAATTCAGTTGCCATATGGGTAACGGTTTTATCTAAAGTGCCTCTGAAATGATTATAATAAGACTCTGTTTCACTTATTTTCTTTCCATGGTTGCACTGCCCAGGACTCTGCTGTATGGGGTGTGGAGGTAAAGTGGTTGAAGGAGATGGGGTATAAAGGTTTGGGATGTAGGGTGTGTTTAGTTGTGAGCTATGGGTTGGTTGGGTTGGTTGTGGTTCTTCAGGAGGTAACAATAAGAGTATCAGCTACCAGGTGCAAGAATTTTTTATCATAATTTGCTATAAAACCAATGGATATTACGAAAATGTATATGTCAAAATGTGTATCCATTTCTGTATATATGAAAACAGATCTAAATACAGCCACAACGTGACAAAAAAATGGATCTGAGTGATGTACAAGGCGAGTTCAAATATTTCCTTCAAACCTCAACATACCAACATTTGACCTAGCTGACATGCTTAAAATTATTTTTCTGGCCACTTCAGAGTTTCAAGTGGACTGTTTACTTTGCCATTATTTTACAGTGAGTTGAACTTTTTAGAAATGAAAGATACTTGATGTTCATAACTTTGCCATTTTTGGACTGATCTCTTAGCTTTTGGCAAACTAACTAAAGGCCAGTCCAGTTAATTTACTGGACAAATTTGATGTTATTCTGATCTGTGACTGATGAGAGGATTTTAGAGTGTTTTTCATTTTTTTTTGTTTGTTTTTCATTAAATCCAAAAGGGTGGCTTGAAAGCTGATGATGGACATCATGGACCCCAGAGGCAGAAATGTTAAGCATATCTACAGCTAATGATTTGTCAGGCCTGATCCTTAGACTTTGAAGGTTGATTATGGAATCTGTCCCAGTGTTTGTGTCCAAACAGTGAGCGA
Source organism: Holocentrus rufus (assembly GCA_900302615.1). Classification (NCBI taxonomy): domain Eukaryota; kingdom Metazoa; phylum Chordata; class Actinopteri; order Holocentriformes; family Holocentridae; genus Holocentrus; species Holocentrus rufus. The sequence goes on from OMLF01035915.1 coordinate 20,472, forward strand.
CCAGGACTGTTTATGTACCAAATAGAGAGAGTTAACAATGTGTCCCTGAATTATCTTCAAACAATTATTTATGATGATGTCTCGCTTTATGTCACACCTGTTATCTGAACGCATTTAACAGCAGCCATTTTGGATCCATGCTAATAAGCACTGGGTTAGATTTCATTAAGGAGGCGCTAGACACTTAACTGAAATAAAATTAAAATTGTGATATGAACATGTTCTATCTTGGATTCATGAGAGCTGGTGTGCCACAAAATGTTCAGAAGAAGAGGACAAAATGGAAAAGGAAAGGGGAGGCGGAGGGAGGACAGAGGAGATGGATTTTTGTTGCACAAGAAGACAGAAATCCAAGGTAGACCGACAAAAAAAAAAGAAAAGGTGAAAGAGAGGAGAGGATTATGGCCTCTAATCCGTCGCCCAGGGTTTGTCCATGATGTGTGAGGTTGTACATACAGTGAAGACACGACAGGCAGCAGCACGGTAAAACTCTGAAGCTCTGACCGCTGAAGACAAGCCAATGGTCTGCTTCCAAACCAAGACAGACTGGAGGGATCTCCAGTGAGTACACTGTGTATCAACAGCACTCCAACTCTAAGAGGGGTGAAGCACCTCTCAGATGATGAGTACACTACAGTCCAACCTAAAAATTATGACTTTTTCTGCAAAAATTTGTTTTAAGGATTTTACCCCAGTCTTTGATTTTTTGCAGGCCAGCCTGACTGGGCATAAATCAGGACAAATCCACTGTCCTTTAGAGAATCCGTGAGTTTATAAAGTTCGCTGCACTCTGCTCACGTCGGAAACGGGACGCCATTTGTGTGAGTGTGTGAAGCCATAAAAGGCATTAGCTGTGCCAGTGAGAGGAGATACACCAGTGCTGAGGTGTCAGGGCACGGCCATAACTCTCTGTTAATTGGCCGTACAACTGAGGCACATGATATGGCACACATCATCTCTCTGTCTCCCTCTCTGTTCTGCACACACACACACACACACACACACACTGAATGACCTTAGGTAAGCCAGTGCTGTCAACATGCTACAAGACATTTGTTTCCCATTAGGGTCGGCTGAAAATCCCGAAGCGGAGAGGTTTGTCGTGCAGACAGACGTGAGAGCGAAGTGGAAAACAGGCTTCAAACAAACAAATTCCTTTTAAAAGCAGCAAGACATAACAGCGGCAGGTTATTTAGTTTCATTTGAAGATGAGTGTGTGCCAGAGACTTTTCTTGCCTGTGCGGTGAGAGAGATGGATGCTGCAGCAACCTGCTGTGTGCGCGTCTGTGTAAAGTAAAGGAGAGATATAGCCTTGGGTGTTTGGATTAGGATTCCGACGACGGGAAAGGAAAAAGCAGCAGCCGGTAGATAAATCTGACATAGAAGGATTCTGTGTATTTGTGTGTGTGTGTGTGTGTGTATTGGACTGGGAGTATGAGAGTATGTGTCAGGTTAGGGAACTTGTATGAATCTCCGCATCTATCTATTGACTGTGTTTATATCTGTGTGTTATTTGAGAGTGTATGTACATGCATCCAGGATTTAGGACTGTATCTCTGCGTGTCAGAAGATGTGCAGTGTGTATCGGTGAGGTATGCGTCAGTCTGTGTGTGTTGCATATAAATCTGTGGTAAAAAGCACACGGTCTCCTGCAGTTATCAACACAGGGGGGCGATAACTCAGGAGGGACAGCAGGTATGTGGAGAAGGAGAGAGACAGATAAAAGGAAGGAGAGGGGATCAGGTTTGGAGGACAGACAAAACCTTCTCCGGGTCTGTCCATTGCACCCAAAATCCTCACACCTCCATTCAGACTTTGTTACAACCTGAGGAAACGACGTACCTCAACGCGCTTTCAAAACGACGCCGACCGGCCCAAAGGAGGGAGTGAGGCGTTGCAATTACACGCGAGGTGTCACCGACTGGCCCATTATTCTTATGGAGTGACATAATTACTGTTGCCGCTACATCGTGTAATTGCATAGGTGAAATAATGTACGCTGTTGAAGTCCATCCATCCGTGCCCCCCGTCCATCCATCTACATAATTAGCGAAGTGTTTTTTTTATGTTCTCATTCTGTTAATTGCATGCAGTCAGTGGCCAGTCCATTGGGTTCATTTGTAGCACACACACTTCTTAGTCGTCTTATATGCCTGGTTAGTATACCAAACCACATCTATGTTATTCATTTGCCTGCAGTGGTGATCTGTTTTGGTACAGGTAATAAACTGGCTGTATAATGAGATACAAACCCACATACTGAATCCACCTACCTGGTTTGATTTCGCAGTTTCTGCCTGCTTCTGTCGACTGGTGCGGCTCTCCTTGGCTTGACGAGCTGCCTCCAGCTGAGACTTCAGCTTCTCAACAAGAGCCTGACAGACACACAAAAAATATAAATAAATTAATAAATAAATAGATAACACTTCTGCACACTTCTGCAGCTCTTTTAAGCATGCACATCTCATCTTCAGTTGCAGCAGTCAATAGCAAATCAATATGAAGTCAATAGAGGTGCTCTGCAGGTTCGTCTGCACTGCACAAGATCAATGAAGACGTTAATAGATGAAACAGAATAATCACAGACAAATACCACAAAAAACCTTTAGTCTCATATTCAGTCTCAAAATCTTCTTCAAACAAGTGAAAAAATCTGATGGTAAAATGAGATAATCCCACTTGTCTCCAAAGCAGTTTCAGATTTTTTGGGGTTAGAAGTATAAACATGTTGAAACAAGGCAGAATAAGGCAGATCAGCCCACCAGCATTAAGAAAATGAAACTTGAAAAAAGAAAATTCTGGAAACAAACTGATTAGCATTGGAAACAAGTGGGATTATATCATCCCACTGGCATATTCTTCCCACAAGAGTTTAACATTGAATATGAGACCACATAGCCTGTTAGAATGGATTAAAATAAACAGACAAACTAAGAAATAAACAAACTAAGAATAAAGATTTGTTCCTAAAATAAGGAAATCAATAAATCATCCAATACATAATGATGTTAGTGGCACAATATTGTTTTCTGTGTCAAAATTTAGAATAGGGCTGTAAAGTGACAACTGCCGGTGTGTGTGTGTGTGTGTGTGTGTGTGTGTGTGTGATATCTACCAGACAACTAAATGTCTGCTAAAAGGCTCTGAGACTGTCCAGAAAGAGACGCTATAAAAGACTGAGAGAACAACATCTATCACAGATGCACGTATGTGCGTGCACACACACACACACACACGACCTCTTAAGCCTCTTTTCAGTGACAGATGTTGATGCCTGTACTCTATAGGGTATAAAATCCAAGCGCTTCTCTCTCTCTCTCTCTGTCTCTCTCTCTCTCACACACACACACACAGGTTTAAAGAGAATCAGATTTATTACTTTATCATATAGCAGATACTGGATGTCAGGTTAATACACTTAGCATTATGTGTGTGCGCGTGTGTGTGTGTGTGTGTGTGTGTGTGTGTGTGTGTGTGTGCGTGTGTGTGTGTGTGTTGTAACAGACAGCCCTTTAATGGTCTCTATAAAAGATCCAAATAGCACTCTTGGCACTGATACATAAGAAAGACAGAGGAGCCGGCAGATCAATGAACACAATAAAATGAATGAACCCCTTGATGTGTTTTTGATCAAAGCTGGAAAAAAAAAGATACAAGACCACAGAGATTTCCCAGTGAAGATAAGAGTGGTGATGAGCTACCACATAACCCCTCACATTTACAGGGCAATTTTTCTCACCAGAAGGAACCTGTTATACCATCATTTGGGACATTTGTGACACAACATAACCTCACTGCAGCTTCAAGCTTCAACAACTTTTATAAACGTCTTTTCTGAAATCAGAAACTCACACGCACAGTCAAATAAGTCTTGAAATCGTCCAGCCAAAAAATAGCTGCAAATGGTGTTTTCTAACAAAGGCTGCGCTGTGTACGATTATAAATGGTGGGCATCAACATTTTTATATGGCCTGGGTTGAAAAATACCCAACACTGTCCTTGATCATGAGAAAAACAAGACTTTAACATCATTATTACACAATCTGCAATGTCAAAGCTCACCTGGATGTAGAGGCTAAATAAACATTCACGGTTTGTCTCAGTAATTCTTTGCCAAATCATCACAAGTCTGCCCAGTGTGTTCAAGTGCCAGGGATCACCACATGTGACATAATAGTAATTTTGAAAACCGACTGCACCAAAAAGGGTGTGTGTCTGGCTGTCTGAGGTTTTCCTACAATGCCACACTAAAGACCGACTCACCGTGTTCCCCATGATCTCTGCCTTCACCAGTTTGGCTCCCAGTTTGTTCATCTCCTCCTCTGTCAGCAGTGGAACCTCTTCCTCCTCCTCCTCCTCCTCACTATCACTCTCACTCTCACTCCTAGGTACGGATGGAAAGACAAAAGGGGGGGGAGGTGTGAGGGAAGAGAGGAACCAGGGGACAGAAAGGACGTGAAGAAGTGAAGTGTTCCCCACTGCATTCAGAATATCTAACAATAACCGACTTATAATCTTAACAGGAAAACATTCAAAGTCAAATGCATCTTGCCAGTTACTTCATGGGTCCTCAACAACTTTTAGACTCCACCATAACAAGTACATACATTAACGTTCACCCTACAGTGACTTCTTGTTGAGTTTTCCTCAGGCCCACCCTGTCTCATCTTCTTAACAGCAGGATTAAATAACAATGGTTTAATTATTCCACCCCAATAACAGCAAGAAAGCATCTAATGGCAGTCCTAAGTGTGAAGCTCTTAACACCTTAAATTTATCCATTTGGCTGTTTCGTTCTGAGTTCTCACGCTGTTTATCTGTTATGATCCATTTGACTCAGACAGAGTCTCCGTGTCCTCGAGAGCTCATCGAGAGTCTGCCTGAGAGGACGTGAACTGCAGGCTGGGAAGCCTCGTTCTAGGCTATTACACTTCTCATAGCCTCATTTCCTTTTGCTATGAGACAGCAGACTCATTTCATGCTGCTGGGGTTTTAGATGCTGGTTTACCTAAACAACTTAGCCTAATGGGGCAAATCGCAGAACAACTACAAAGGCTGCACCGAGCGCTGGTACTTCCACATCTGGACTGCCGCACTGCTGCACGGCGGATTGTAACAAAAGAAAGGAAATGTGTTACACAACCGATTTTTTTTTTTAACCAATATTTAGAAGCCAATATTCCTAAAAATAGATAAATCATCACTGGGCAACCAGTCGGTGTGTTAATTTTATT